>BKZX01030118.1:207888-268113 GCA_014362285.1 Fagus crenata | reverse complement strand
AATTCACTTGAGGTGGAGTCCAGATTGATCTGGTCCGATGAACATCTGGTCAATGTTATACTGGTTGCGTTTGTTTGAGTGAAAAGCTTTTTACAAAGATTTTTTATTTTTTTTTGGTTGGAAAATGACTCGTTTCTTGTGTTTGGTAGCATTAGAAAATGAAGGTATATAAAAGGAAAACAAAATTTGGTTTAACCAAAAACACAACAAAAATTTTAACGTGTTTTCCATCACTCGTTTTTGTTGGAAAACAAGAAAATACCCTCTCTTCTCTCTCTTAAACATTATTTCCTCTCTCTTGTCACTATGTCCCCCTTTCTCTCGTCCCTCTCTCTCTAAGTAGTCTCTCTCTCCATTACACAGATTGACGATAGTTTGGTCAACAGGAGAGCCAACTTTGTTCCACCATTGACTCCAACAAGTAAGCTGGAAAATGTTTTATGGCGTTTGGTACTCGCACAAAATGACTAATTTCCTGAAAACTTTTTCTGGTGTTTAAATAACAATCTATATAAATATAATCAATAGAAAATGGTACACAAACATTATGAAAAAAATTTCAAAAATCAACCATACTTCTCATAATTCAAAAAACCATATTCTTCTCTCAAAACATTTCAAGATGCCAAATAAATCAAGTAGATAATCACAAGTAAGCATCCACATAGTTAAAATAGTTCAACCTTCTACATATCCTATTATGAAAAGTTTGAATTTTTTTGCTTAATAATATTATTTTTAATACTATTTTGCAAGATAACACTATTTAAAAACAATTGAGGGGGATAGCCTTTTTTGTGAACTCGTCTCTAGAAGAGACAAGTTCCAGTTGGAAGTTGTTTCTTCTAGAGATGAGTTCCACTTAAATTTTTGTCACCCGGCCTGAATGTGCAGACGTGACATTCAAAATTGGAACTCGTCTTAAGAAGAAACAAGTTCCAGTTGGAACTTGTCTCTTCTAGAGACGAGTTCCACTTAAAATGAAGAAAAATATCTCCTCGCCTCAAAACTCTCAAAACCTCAAAACTCTTTCTCTTTCCTACTCTCTCGGTCTCAACTCCCTCTGCGTAGCTCCTTCTCCCTCCCTCTCTCTCTGTCGCAACTCCCTCTCTTCCTCTCGCTCACTCGCTCGCTTCGGTGGTTACGGCACGGCTTTGTTACTTCGGTGACCACTGGAATCTTGCTCGGTCGCTCGGTCTGGAGGAGAACATTTAGGGCACGCCTTCTTACTCCGGTGACCATTAGAAATTAGGTAAAGAAATTTCTCTCTCATTCCCCTTTTAACTTTAGAAATTTTGGGTTTGGGTTTGGGTTTCCGAAAGTTGATTTTTTGCAGTTGGTGGGTTTGTTCTTGTGTTTGTGAAATTGTTGTGGGTCTTGGTTGTTGTTTGGTTTGTGATAGTGATTGTGATTTTTGCTTTGATTTTGTTTTTGGGTTGCTATTAGTTTTTGTAGAGTCCTTTGGCTGCACTGTCAACGGTGAACTCCTGATTCAGAGGATTTTCCCATTTCGGTGGTGACAAGCAATCACATATTAAAAAAAAAAAAAAATGAAAATCATATGTTTGTAATTTTAAAAATGAAAATTGTTCTTAAGCATTTTTGTGTGTGAAACTTTTCAGGAACCTAGAAGAGATCCCACGTGCCAATTGCGGTTGAGTCTATTGGTGTTTTTACTGACAATTCATTTATGTAAGTTTTTAGAGTTTGTGTGTATATGAAAATCATATGGGATGGTAAAAATCTGTGCGTGTTTTAATGATTCAATTGGTGTGGGTTTGACTTGGATTGTTTTAGTATAAGTTATTTGGGTTTGATTATAAGTTTTCAAGATTGAAAACTAAATAACCCATGATGTATTTGATTAAATTCCTGATAGAAGCATTCTTAATATGAATCCTTCTATTGCTTCATATTCTGAGACATTTTTTTTTTCTTCTTCATGTTTTAGATCATATATACTATACAGTTGCTGTTAGATTAGATAGTATACTATACAGTTGCTGTTAGATCATAAAAACCTTCGAAAAAAGTTATTTCGACTGTCATGATGACCGTCGAAAGGCGTCCATAGAAACACCGTTGAAACAGATGTTTCGACGGCCTAAACAAAGGTTGAATAAAGTATTTTATCTTTATCGACGGTTATAACCCTCGATAAAATGGGTTATAACCCTTGATAAAGAGTGTTGGATACTTCACAAATATTACTTGTATCGAGGGTCACAACCCTCGAAATAAGTAATTTTGTTTTTAGGGTCACAACCCTATGAGAGATAATTTCCATCTCTCCTGAAAATAGGATGAGGTTTCTCATCCACTACAAATATTAAATCAGCTGCAGTAATGCCAGGTTCTTGGTTGCCTTTCTTAGGGAAAGTGATTTTAGTGCCCTTCTTCCAACCAGGTTTGATATCAATTTTCAAAATTTCTTCAACAGCCTTTGGCCTAAAGAAAGGAAGAATTCAAACTAAAGAAATGCAGTGGAAAATTGAACAAACAAACCAATAAAAACATCACAAAGTTCCAGCAGATACTTTTTTTATTTTTCTGCTGGATAGTTCCAGCAGTTACTTCGTACCTTTGTTTTTTTCCTGAAAATATAGCTAAGGTTTTCTGGAAACAAAATGAAAAAGTCAATTACAGTCTGGGCTATCCAACCACACATGGATCTGTTTATGGATCCAACTTGGTTCCAGCTAATTTTAGTTTAGCCACAAGGCCCACAACCCTGAACATAACCACCAACTTAAGGTTGGTTTTTTAAATTCAACCAAAGCCCTGAATGAACACAAAGTTTATTGAAATAAATCTAAGACTAGGTAGGAGGGGAAAAAACATAATATGAATGCAAAAGATATAAACCTGATGCCAAGTGTGAAACATACCTTTCCTACTGCCTTTACATTTTTATGCCACTTTCTACCCTTAGAACCACTTATTTCTTCTTGATGGAGTGAATCAGCTGCCTTCTTCAATTCTCTTGCTTTTTTACCTAGTTCAGTTGCTTCCTACAGTATATCAATAGCAACCATGGCATAAAAATACATTATGGCAGAACTTTACTGGAAAAAAAAGTGGGCATATTATTTATCTATATGATACACAATCAAGAAGCACCTTGATGTACTGTGAGCGAGTTATAACAGCCTTTGGACGCCTGATGAATGAAAATATAAGTCCCAGTGGCAGACAAGCAATCCCTACGCCACCAAATATCTGGATATTTTAAGAAGCATAGAGAATGTTTAGTTTATGGTAAGTACAGAAAAAAAAAGGAAAAAAAAAGAAATGAAATGATCTTTTTTTTTTTACGAATGAAATGAAATGGTCTTGCTTTAATAAAAAGGTGGATTTGATCAAATCTGAATCATTTTGTTCCTGAGGACCATTGACAAGGTAACAACACTTTTTTTTTTTATTGACCAAGTAATTACACACACACTCAATGGGTCTTGAACACACAACCTTACCCTCCCTCCCATTATCATGGGAGGATAATGGGAGGAGGAAGTGCCAATTGAGCTATAGCTCATTGGCATTAATAAGGTAACAACCTTGCAGATAAAGCATCAGACCTTTAGTGAGATACTTGACATCACAACTCACCTCTCAGCCAATCATAGTTATTAGATACAGAAACTTTTTTTTTCGGATAAGTTTTGGCCCCAAGAGGAGGGGGAATGGGAGATTTGAACTAGTGAACTCGCTTCATGAGGCGTGGTCCCCAGCCAATTTTGCTTCCTCTTGGCTAGTGTCATCTTTTAAAATTACATCTATGTGTAACTACTATAACGTGAAATTTTCAAAGTTTTAAGAATGAGCTTACCACGAACAGTATGGATCCGACAATGGTAGCAAGAGCAACAACATATTCTGGAAAGGTAGCGCGCATAGTCCATGTTTTCTCCGAAGAAGTGCTTGCAGTAAATGCAGAGCACTGCAAGAAGTGGAAGAAAACAAGAAAAAAAATATGCACCAGAATGAGCACGAGAACAATAACTTCACTGTGCAAGCAATATGAAAAACTATATTGTAAAGCTGATCAAGAAAGAACATAAAGAATAGATTCTCAAAATTATACAACCATCCAAGTATATAGAAGTTGGTCAATGGAAACAGAACCTGGTGTGAGCCTGAGCCTCCAATACACTGTTGATTATTATTGAAGTCCCATGTACTAGGAAAGGAAGTTGTGGATGAAGAAAGGTGCATAACAGTGAAGTCCACCTTTCCAACTATCCCTAACATATCATCAAGGTGAAAAAAGGACAGTTAGATGGGACTGGAAGTAATCCACACATACCTTTTATTTTTAGCTATTAGTCAGATGACAAATACACTCTCAGCATTAGCTATTAGTCAGATTCATGATATGAAGATTCTCAGGACTGTCATCAAATACATATGGAGTATTAACCTATGCTAGAAAAATAACCATTTGAACATGCTCCTAAATCAGTCAACCCTGATTTAGATCCTTAACCGTAAATACCTTCTTGGTTTACTCGTTTCACTCAAATAGCTATTCCTTTGATTCTCCACTCTTTAATTATAGAACTTTTCACCACATTTTAATGCTTAACCTACGATAACAAAAGAAAGTAACAGGCCCCATCATGTCTTACAGAAAGCGATAGACTTCCTGTACAAACAATTAATCTATTTTCAATAGTAAGCATTTTTTCTAACTTGCCCACAACATTCAACCAATAGTTTATAATGATAGACTAGCCATCCAAATTCCTAAGGCAAGTGCATAGCTCTAGAGGGACCTCCATATCCTGAAACATGCACCTCATCCCTACATTATTATTATTATTTTTTTGATAAGTCACCCAACATTATTTTATAACATGAAGAAGCATATAAACAACCACCACTTCACCTAACTCTGTAGCCTGCATAGCTGCTATATCAACATAAATCCAACTGAAATTTAGGAAATGAACCCGTATTGAAATATTGGAATATCCTACAGGCTCTCTCTGTAATCCATAGTAAATTCCATAATGTTAGTTACTAAACCATTAATTTGTGTTAATTAACTTATGTAACTTCTTTCCCACATCAATGTAGGCCAATGATGGTGTTGAAGATTTCATATCTAAGTAATGTTAGTGAAAATAGAGATAATAGAAAAAATCAATAAAGAGATTTATGTAGTTCATTTATGTGTCTACATTCGTGGAAGGGAGTGACTGAAAAATCAATCATGTGAAAAATGAGGGTTTAGGAATTGATACTGCCCAAGAAACCCTAACATGGTACATTGAATTTCTCAACATACCCTTTTTATGAGGCCTCTAAATTAGGGTCTTAATCAAATGATAGGTCAGCACACAACAAGAGTTAATTTATAAAAAACCTTTGGCTCATATGTCTGCCACATTGCATTCTTATGACAAATTGACAACCATAACATGATGCCACTCACCCTAAGGAGGAACACAATGGTCCTTGAACAGAATAAAATTGTACCATATATAATTAGCAATAAAATACTTAGGAATAAAGAAAATAAAAACACCCAGCTTATATGGTTGCATTATGATTGCTCATATGGTAGGAGACACGAGTGTGTGTTGTTTGACACTTTTGACTAGAAAGGAGCTAAACGACAAAAGGCTCAAAAACTAAAACTAACGTGTGTCAAATTCAAATAGAATCAAAGTTTGCAAAAAAAGTTTCTTACATTAATAATTAAACCCCACTGATCTAAATAATTCTGCGAGTCAAAGAAAACACGCAAAACACACCCCTAGCATTCGTGCATGTTAATTATCATTCACAAAGCATACAAGCAAGTCAAACAACCCTCTACTCTATTTTAATCCCACTGAACTGATCAAGTTTTCTAGAGGTAATACTGAAACTGAAGGTTGCTAAACGGCCCCAATTTTTCATAAGATCACACAGGGCAGGGTGGAGGAAGCCAGCAGTTTAGCAATCATTTTGGGAAGTACAGATGAAGGTGTTACTAATCTTTATTCTTTATACGAAGATATCTCATATAGTCACCTAGAGAACCATGCTTTAAGCTCCAAAAATTGAATAAGGATAAAAGAAATGCCCAAGTTCTACTTCTACACACACACCCTCCCACCCACACACCCATAGTGCAATAGCACACTAGATCATTCAGAACGCACTTCCATATGTTTAGAGATAGACAGTTTGTTGAAAGCAAGCAAAACAGGAAACAGTACTTCGATATATTTCAGAAATATGTAAGAATAATTAACCTGAGAAAAGTATCCTTGGAATGCAGATCCGTACAAGGGTGTCAAATTGACACCATAATAATTCTGTTGCTGACTACTAAGCACTGAAATTCAAATCCAAATCACAAATTCACGAATACAATTGAATTGTTAATCCAAAATCCAAAACTAATAACATCAAAACGAACAATCAGATATTTAATCAAAACAAATTCAATGTTTGCCTATCAAAATCCAAAACTAATAACATCAAATGATAAATCGGAGAGAAAATGATAGGCGGACCTCGTCTTTTTGTAGAAATGGAAGGATCGACTTTGGGGAAGCTCTTGATGACGGAGAGGACTCTTTCGATGACCTCGTCTTAGCTAGCCGTCGATTCGGTCGATCTCACAGTTTTCCGATAGCCTGAAAATGGGAGCGTCAAAGGCTTGAAGTTCCCAAAATAATCAGAGATCTATTCATATCTCAAACCCTCTTTCTCTCTCTAAAAAATCTGAACGAAAATCAAAAGAGTTCGAAGTTGGAACTTACATTTTGTTGGAAATTGATTGGAGTGAGCGATGAGGGGTGGAGCCGTGGAGCAAGGACAAGGTCTGGTGCGAGAATTTGAGTGTGAAACTTGAAGATTTGGGGGTATTTCAATTTTGGGGTTTTGATGATTTGGGGGTTTTGAAGATTTGGGGGTTTTGAAGTTTCAGGTTTAGGTATTATATAACGCAATAGCTAATAAAAGTAATTCAGGTTTGACGATTGAAACTTGAAGTTCTGCAAAAATTCAAATTTGCTGGGGTTTTCATTCAAGTTGCTATTCGGGGGTTTTCATTTTCAGAAATCTTGGGCGCGCACCAAATAACTTATTTTTTTCATGCTTATTTCGAAGGTTTTTATGGCCGTTGAAATAGCTCAGTTAAAAAAATGCTTATTCCGAAGGTCACTGTCAAAAAAGGTGAGTAATATAAGTTTATTTCAACGGTTCTATTAGTGACCGTCGAAATAGATTAATTATATATTTCATCCCCACAGTTTACCGCACAAAATTATATGCTATTCCAACCATTTTTAATGAACCCTCGAAATAAATGCGTTGAAATAGACCAAGTTTTTTGTAGTGTATGGTAATAGATATTGCTTCTTTGCTGAATTATTTTGTAATACGTGAATTGTTGATAGGACTTGGTTGTTTTTAGCACTCCTATTTCTGCAATCCATATGTTTCACATAGCAAAAGTAAAGATGAACTAGCTTTAAGGCTCCCTCTTTTTTAGAAGTATGTGTTACATGTTTCTATATATGCATACATCTTTGTTTAAATATGCTGGCATCCATGATCTTGAAAAGTACATCAATTATAGTTGTTCAAGACTATGACATATGGATGTTCCTGTAAATCTTTTCAACAGGATGCTTTCACGGGTAAAAAATCTATTTTTACCTCACATCCTGCAACCACTGTTGGCTGCAATTGTGATAGTTATTGGTCTTATGAAACTCATCACTGTTGATATCAACTTCTATAGATTAGTACTTGAGAATTTCCAATAAATTCTTGTGACTTAAAATGTAACAGGAATTTGATAAAAATATAACTACTATTAGCTGTAGCATTATTTTCCAGTACATTCTTGTGACTTAAAATGTAAACTGAAATCAATTAAAAATATAATTACTGTAGCATAAATATTTTACATGATAAAATAGCAAAGGTATTGTACCTCCACCTACTATGTCCCCATCTTTTACTCCATTTTCATTACTGGCCTTTCATTGCATGTTCTTTGTTCACTAGAAATATCAGTAAGCAAAGCATTTTACGTACTATGCATGTGAGAATAGTCTTATTGTTGTGCTTGCTCTTGAATAACAGAAAACTATTCAATGAGGGGGGCTGTTGAATAAAGAAAAAATTATGGTTATTTGTATGCGTATATATATGTGTGTGTGTGTGAGTGTGTGTGTTTTAAAAACACATTGGTTGTGTGTGTAGTTTATCAATAATAAGAAATTTATTTGAAGTAATGTCCACTTTCAATTCCACTGATGTCCCATCCCCTATTCAAAGTGTTGGGAAAGTGCCTCAAATTCCTATGTTGATTAGGAAAACTAATTGAGTTTCCTTAGTGAAGAAGGAAAACTAATTAGGTAATTTCTTGGTTTCCTTGATGTGGAAGAAAAGGTGAGTCCTTGGTGTGGAAGGAAAGACTATTCCTTGGTGTGGAAGAAAAGGTGAGTCCTTGGTGTGAAAGGAAAGACTATTCCTTAGTGTATAAGGAAAGTCTATTCCTTATTAAAGAATTAATGTATTCCTTATAAATAGACTACATTACCAAGTATTTGGTGGCCTAGGAGCCCTAGGGAGCTCTCCCCTATAGAGAGAGAGAGTGCAGCTACAAGGAGGCCTGGGAGCCCTAGGGGGCTCTCCCCTATAGAGAGAGAGTGCGGTTACAAGGAGGCTTGGTATGCCCTAGGGGGTTCTCCCCTATAGAGAAAGAGTGCGGCTACAAGGAGGCTTAGAGCCTTAGAGGGCCATCCCCTATAGGGAGAGAAGAAGAAAGAGCACTATGAGAAGAGTGTAGCTTGAAGAAGGCTTTGGCCCAAAGGTTCCTCCCCTGTATAGAGATGAAAGAGCACCAGGTGAAGAGTGCAAGTTGAAGAAGGCTTTGGCCTAGGATTCCTCCCTACGGGGAGAAGCGAAAGGTTTGGGTATTCTCTGAGGTTTATGGGTTAGCGCACAAATTAAGGAGAATTTGTGACGCTTGTATTAATGCAGAGAAGTATCACAAATATATTTGGGGTTTCCTCTAGAGAGTTTGTTGAGTATTAATTCCTAGAGAGATATTATTGTATTTGGTGAGTACCTCAAGTTAGGTATAAAACTTGAGAAGAACTATTGTAATTGCGTATTATAATAGTGGATTTATTCGGAGTTTGTCCCGTGGTTTTTTCCCTTCAAGTAGAAAGGGTTTTTCCACGTAAATCTTTGTGTTCTTGTGTGTGATTGTGCTTGTTATTTATTTCCGCATCCCACAGGTTTTAGGAATAAGGTTTTTATTCCTAACAAGTGGTATCAGAGCTTTGGTTCGAGTGGGAGCGATGACCAGAGAAGACGGAAAGACGTCAGGAATTGAGAAGTTTGATGGCACAGACTTTGGGTATTGGAAGATGCAGATTGAAGATTATGTTTGGTATAAGTTTGCTACAGGCGCACACAAGTATGACTATGAAGAAAAAAAAAATGATCTTAGTCAAAGAAGGTTTGCTTTGATTAAGGTGGAGCTATTCCAAAAGGAATGAAGACTACTTGATGGAATTTGAGTCAAGGTAGAAATTATTGGGAAAGTGCCTCAAATTCCTATGTTGATTAGGAAAACTAATTGAGTTTCCTTAGTGAAGAAGGAAAACTAATTAGGTAATTTCTTGGTTTCCTTGATGTGGAAGAAAAGGTGAGTCCTTGGTGTGGAAGGAAAGACTATTCCTTAGTGTGGAATAGTCTATCCTTCCACACCAAGGTGAGTCCTTAGTGTGGAATAGTCTTTCCTTAGTGTGGAAGAAAAGGTGAGTCCTTGGTGTGAAAGGAAAGACTATTCCTTGGTGTGTAAGGAAAGTCTATTCCTTATTAAAGAATTAATGTATTCCTTGCCCACTAAGTAATAGAATTGAAGTCTTATAAATAGACTATATTACCAAGTATTTGGTGGCCTGGGAGCCCTAGGGGGCTCTCCCCTATAGAGAGAGAGAGAGTGCAGCTACAAGGAGGCCTAGGAGCCCTAGGGGGCTCTCCCCTATAGAGAGAGAGTGCGGCTACAAGGAGGCTTGGTATGCCCTAGGGGGTTCTCCCCTATAGAGAAAGAGTGCGGCTACAAGGAGGCTTGGAGCCTTAGGGGGCCATCCCCTATAGGGAGAGAAGAAGAAAGAGTACTATGAGAAGAGTGTAGCTTGAAGGAGGCTTTGGCCCAAGGGTTCCTCCCCTGTAGAGAGATGATATGGGCAACTTCTTGACCAAGTGAGAATCAGTATAAGCACTGACCTCCTTTTGGAGAGAAATGCAAATTTATTGCCAGAATCTAGAAATAAAAACAATTTGGAGTTTCTAATGTTTCAATCAGAGATTCATGAGAGTTACTCAACGTTTATTGAAACTCTTGTGGAGCAGTTTTCTGCCATATCTTATGGTGATTTGATTTTTGGCCGGCAAGTTTCAGTTTATCTACACCGTCATGTCGATGCTCCTGTACGACTTGCTGCATGGAATATCCTAACTAATGCTCGTGTTCTTGATCTTTTACCACCTTTAGAGAAATGCATTGCCAAGGCTGAAGGATACCTAGAAGTTGTCGAGGTATGACTGCCTATTGTCAACTTGTTTATTTGGAAACCGGCTTTTGTTACACTTTGCATATATTTTCTTCTTTTAGCTGAAAAGCTTCTAAAATACATGATAAATTAATGTAAATGTCATGAAATTTATTGTAATTGGTTTCTCTGCAGGACAATGTTGGCATTTTAGAGGCTTATTTGAAGTTATGGAATTCTAGTGCCCTTGACAGGGCTGCAACTCGAGGATCAGTTGCATACACACTGGTTCTCCACCACCTTTCTTCTTTCATATTTAACTCTTACTCTGGTGATAAGTTATTGCTACGCAACAAGCTTGTAAAATCTCTTTTGTGCGACTGTTCCCATAAGCAGCACCATGAGGTACTCATTTTTTATATCTGCCAAACTCTGGTATCGTTCTGGTTAAATTAATGGGTCAAACAAATTGAATATATACGGATTCACACTGTCAAATGTGTTGCTTGCATATATTTGGAATTGATAGAAGTGGAATAATAGATGTCATTGACAGAGAGGGGAGTTGCAGTGTCTTGCAGTCCTTGCAGTACTGTTATTGTAACATTGGAACCTCCAGTTCCTTTGGCCCATTGAACAGTTTGAACTACTGTCCTTGGTTACCTCATCATCTGTCTTTTTTGAATTACATAGACAAATACTAAAATTGGAGTTGGTTTTGCAGTGCCTTTTCTTTTGTTGTTCCTTTCTTTTCCAGAAAGCAACCCAAGGAAAAAGTTTTCTAAATGTTTATTGTGGAATGTTACAGGGAATGATGTTGAATCTTATTCGATATAAAAAGCCATGCACATTTCAGATGCCTGACCAAAATGGTGGTTCACCAATTGAGAGGAGCAGTATAGAGAAGAGGATCGAGGTTTTTTTTTTTTTTTTTTTTTTGAGAAATCAGTACTTTTATTAAAACCAAAGACCAAAGAATACAAAACAAAGATCACCAATTAGGTGAACACCACACAGCTAGCCTATCAAAGCTAGACCAAAGCAAAACACAAACTAGAATGTACTAAGGAGAATATTCCAGTTATTACAAAGAGTTTGATGTAGGATTGATGCAGGAGCTTTGGCAGCCTCCATTTTGGCCCTGACATCTCTTCTAATGGCTTTAATAATATTCTCCTCTGATTTCATCTCACCAGCATGTAATCTAGCATTTCTCTGCTGCCATAGGTGATACACTGTAGCCCACCAAGCAATTTTGCAAAGAGTGACTCTAAAGCTTCTACCTTTTAGGTTCTTTATACCCCACTCAAGTAGAAGGTCCCAATTATTTGGAGCAGAGGAGGCTAGACATAACCCCATAATGTATTTCCAGATTCTACTCGAAAAGGAACACTTGAAGAATAGATGGTTTCTATCTTCCATGTATTGTCTACAAAATTGACATACAGGATCAACATTAATACCCCAAAGCAATAATCTATCCTTGGTAGTGAGTCTATCTTTCATAGCCAACCATCCTATAAAGCAGTGCTTAGGGATAGCTCCTTGGAACCAAATCAGCTTCCATCAAGGGACTTCTATTTGCTTACTCCTGAGGTGCTGCCATGTTGCTGTACAATTGAAATTTCTTGCTACAGTAAGAGACCAGATAGTCTTGTCACTTTCCTTGATCTGAATAAGGCTTAATTTGCTCTGAATCTCAACCATATCTTCTGATCTTGCAGGACACCAACACCATTCCTTGTTTTGAATGACACTACTAACTTTAGCTTGCAAATTACTTGCAGCATCATACATGATTCTGTGCCCATAAGTTTGGTACAACACCCCATTGGGATGCCATCTATCATGCCACAAGGAAATTGTGCTACCATCCCCTACCTCATGAGATAACAAATCTCTAGCTTCAAGTCTTAATTTCAGAAGTTTCCTCCATCCCCATGAACAAGATTGAGGAACTTTTACGGTCCAGAAACTCCTTCCTTTAAGTAGCTCATCATGCACCCATGCAACCCAAAGAGAACCAGCTTGAGTGAAAAGGTGCCAAATATGTTTTAGCACTGCTGCTTTATTCCACTCTTCTATTCTCTTTAAACCCAAACCACCTTCTTGCTTTGGCAAACAAACTTGCTTCCAAGAAACTTTGGAACCTCCTTTGCTCTCAGCATGACCTTTCCACAAAAAATGATTGAATTTTTGTTCAACAGCTGTAATTACCTTCTTAGGAAGAATAAAGATACTTGACCAAAACATTTGGACACTATTCAAGATAGAGCTAATGAGCTGAAGCCTGCCAGCAAAAGAGAGATGCCTTGCTGTCCAGGAATTAATTCTGGCAGTAATCTTCTCTATCAAAGGAATGCAATTTGAATAAGAAAGTCTCCCAGCAATGAGGGGCATGCCCAAGTACCTAACTGGAAGCTTCCCAACTTTAAACTGAAGAATAGAGAGGATCTGATCTTGCAAAGCAATAGGGACTGCTGCACAGAAGACCTCACTTTTTGAATGGTTCACTGAGAGTCCGGATAACTCTTTAAATTCATCTAAAGTATCCTTAACTAGCTGAACAGAATGGAGGTCGGCAGCCACAAAGATCATAAGATCGTCAGCAATGCTTAAATGAGTAATCTTTTGCTTAGCACATTGAGGATGAAACTTGAACTGATTAGACTCCCTAACTTTGGCTTGGAACAATTGGGTAAGCACCTCCATAGCAAGGACAAATAGATAAGGAGATAAAGGATCTCCTTGTCTAAGACCCTTCCCTCCTTTAAAGTACCCAGCTAAGCTCCCATTTAGAGAGATAGAGAACCTAGGAGTAGTTATACATTCCCTCACCCAGTTAACAAATATGGGAGGACAACCAACAGCCAACAAGCTCATAAGAATAAAGCTCCATTCAACAGAATCATAGGCCTTTTTCAAATCCACTTTGATAGCACATCTAGCTTTACCTTTATTTTTGTGATAACCCTTCACAAGTTCTTGAGCCAACAATATATTTTCAGAAATATTCCTCCCTTTGACGAAAGCCGTTTGATTGGAACTAATAAGCTCACTCAAGCAGCTATTGAGTCTATTAGCCAAAATTTTAGTAATGCATTTGTATAAGACATTGCAACAAGCAATAGGTCTAAACTCAGCAACTTTGGAAGGGTTTGGAACCTTAGGTACCAGGGTAATTATAGTTGAATTGAATTCCTTGAGAAGAGAACCTGATTGAAAAAGGGACTTCACTGCTAGGCATACCTCTTTCCAACTATAGACCATGATTTTTTGAAGAAATGAGTTGTAAACCCATCCGGACCAGGGCCTTCTCACTGCCAAGGGAAAACAAAGTGCACCTAATCTCATCTTCAGTCACTTCATGCTATAGAAAAGATTTAGTCTCATCAGAAATTTTGGGAGATATTAGAGCTGAAACTCTATTCATCATACCACCTTCATTGACTAAGTTGGACTGTCCAAAGAGTTGTTGATAGAAGGTAATAATCTCATGTTTAATTTCAGCTGGATCCTCCAATCTGTTACCATCTGAATCAATTAAACACTTGATAGCATTCCTAGCTTGGCGAGCTTTGATTTGATTATAGAAAAATCTATTGTTTTGGTCTCCTAACTGGAGCCATTTATTCCTGGCTTTTTGTTTCAAATAAGCTTCCTCAGCACCAGGGATAGAAGTCAGCTCATGAAGGCATTCATGCTCAACTTTCCTTAAACTGATATCACTATGTCTCTGCATAAGTCTGGATTGAACAGCTTCCAGTTTCTGCCTGGTAATGTTAACTTTCTGAAAAATACACCCATAAAGATCTTTATCTACATCTCTCAGTTTAGCGTTAACAACCTTCAATTTTCTAGCAAGAGTATACATAGGAGAACCAACAATCTCAGTAGCCCAAGCTTCCTCCACCCAAGACAAGAAATCTTTATGATCAGTCCAATGATTAAAAAACTTAAAAGGTTTAGGGCCAAAGTTATGCTTAACCCCTATGGAAATAAGAGCAGCAGAGTGGTCTGAAATACCTGGAGGCAGAAATTGGACAATGCATTGAGGGAAAAGAGCATACCAGGCATGATTCACCAAAACTCTATCTAATTTCTTGATAATAAAATGACCATCCTCTCTTCTATTGGTCCAAGTGTAATAGCACCCCACTGCAGGATGATCTTCAATTCCAATGGCTTCAGTACAAGCTTTAAAATCCTGTTCATAAGTATCTAAAGCTAATCCCCCAAATTTTTCAGCAGGGGCTTTGATGACATTAAAGTCCCCAGCCAGCAGCCAAGGAGAGTTATCAACCATAGCTTGAAGGTCTTCCATATCTAGCCACAATTGTCTTCTGTCCACACCCTCATTGGAAGCATAGATGAAGGTAATATAGCAATCAGATTTAGACTCCAGCACACTAACACTACAATGCAGATACTGGGAGGTAGTAGATATGACTGTTATAGAAATATCTTCAACTTTCCATAAAAGCCATATTCTACATAAATTCTTAATAGAAAAACAAAAAGCTCTGCCCCAACCAGGAAGAAACTTATCACTAATAGACTGAAATTTATCCTCCCTAATTCTAGTTTCCACAAGGCAAACAACATTAGCCTTACACTTAGTAATCTGCTTCCTCACCTCGAGTTGTTTGGAGGGGTGATTAAAACCCCTCACATTCCACACTAAGGCATTCATATAGAGATGACAAATAGAATAGGAGGATCACCTACCCCTTTTGTAGTTTCACCCATTGCCCTCAATCCACCCTTCTTCTTTGATTGTATATTCATTTTGGTGTTGCTCTTTAAAGCTTCTGCTATAACTTGTTGCACAGTGAGAGTTGAGAAACCCCTAGAGGGGGAAGGTTGACCATCCTCCTCCAATCCTCCATTAAGGTTCTCATCCCGATCAGTCACAGAGAGAGAATTGAACCTATTGCTGCTAGATTCAATTTTCTTCTTCTCTATAGGATGCTGGGATGACACCTCAGTAACCTTAAGGTGAGCACCATCCGTAAGTTCTTCTTTACCCCTAACCTTATGTTGATGCTTGGGAACCCACTGCCTATTATGCTTGGTACCCTATTTTGAATCTCTATCTGCTGCACAATCCCTTGTTAGATGCCCAAACACACAACATTTTGAACATTTTACAGGAATCCAAGGATACTTAATGCCCACTACACAAGCATGGCCATTACCCATATCAACTTCAATCTCCTTAGGGAATTGAGCATTAACATCCACTTCCACAAAGACCCGAGCAAAGCCCAATCTAGTATTAGATTCAGTATTGGCATCAGCAAACAAAGGCTTACCCACTCCACTAGCAATATAGCTAAGGCATTTAGAATTCCAATACTCAAGTGGAAGCCGCAAAATCTTAATCCATATAGGGATTTCTGTTAAAGAAAGGTCTAAAGGTTGCATGCCTGGTTTCCATTTTCTCAAGATTAGAGTTTTATTTGCAACATGCCAGATTCTGGACTCAATCACATTATCTCTGCTATGAACATTCTCAAATTTAAACAAGAACAATCCATTATCAAGAGAGAAAGTTTCAACTTTACCAAACTGGCCCCAAAGACCATCCACAGTACGCTTAACCAGCCAGAAAGGAAGAGGAGTATCCAAGAACTGCCCAACAAGACTAGATTCCCACTTAGCAATCCCTTCAGCAACAGCTTCTTGTGGAGGTTGAACCACCACTTTCCCTCCAATCTTCAAAGGAGCATGAAATTCAAGCTTAGCACCAGGCCGTTGTTCAGGAATGAATAAATCTTTCCAGCTTTGTTCGTTTTTCCCCACTGGAGTAGCATCGCGACCCAAAAGCAATTGATCTTCCTCAACCAGTTGATGAACCCCAACAAAGGAATGTTACCCACCATCACATCCATAAGGGGAAACTCACCATCTTCCTTCGCTTTCCCTATCAGATCTGTAGCCCCACCTACAATGGTGTTTGGCAAGGGGGGGACAAAGCCATAGGGATTATCTTCCTTATCTAGTGAGGAGAGACTAGCCCAATCAGGTTGACCCACATCCTTTCCACACAACAAATCAAGATTTCCTTCTCCTTTATCTTCCTGGCCATCGAGATCGATGGGAAGCGCCTCTCGAGTAATCACATCTCCTGCATGTCCCTGAATCGGGTCTGGCTTGCCAAAATCTTCATTAATGGCAGAGCTAGAGCACTCCAATGGTGAACACAAACCCTCCTTACGAGGACGACCTCGGCCTTTCTTACCTCCTCTCCGATTGACCATGGTAAATCGAACCAATTGATTGAAAATTAAACGAGAAATCACTCAGAATCACCAATGGAGGATCAAGAACCCTCACACTATGCCAGAGGTAGTTAGACCTGGCTAACTAACTCAAAGTCGTTTAATAACCGAGGATCGAGGTATTAAGAGAAGCTTGTGAAAGAAATTCCTTTATGTTGACTGAGGTCAACAAGTTGAAGTCCTCCTTGTAAAGAAATGTTTGAATATTAACTAATGAAAAAAAAATAGAGTATATGTGCAAGAAAGAGGTGAAGTTGGGGAACAACTTAGTTGATTCACCACAATTTTCTGTAAATATGATCAGTGGAACGAGGAAATGCAAAGATTGTCAATCTTGTTTTCTATATCTGCAATACCTGTTGATTTTGTATGTTCCTACATCCTAAAAGTAAGATGCTAAAGCAAAGTTATATCTATAAAACTACCCATCAAAAGCTAAAATGCTGGATAGTTCAGAAAAGTCTATAACACCTTTTCCACATTTGGGTTTAGTATTACTATCATTTCTGCTTCCTTTGATACAATTAGGCTATAAGCCTATTATAACCCTCACATGAGCAATTTTTTATTTTTTATTTTTTTTTCCGCAAGAATTTGGTTATATTTTATTGGCTTTCATTGTAACTAATTTTTATGTTAATCTTGCTGATAACAACTTTACCTTGAATTGAGAGGAGGTGGGATACGGGATACTAGTAGTCTTGGGTTTTCACAATTGATTACGAGGCCTTTTATTTTTTTATAAAGTTTATTTATTTATTTGGGAGGGACCAAATATTAACCCTATGTAGTTTTACTTAGATATATATATATATATAAAAAAAAACCCTAATATCATGAGTCTCCTAGAATAGGATCCTTTAGAATTTTTCAAATAGAGTTTTCAAAAAGATATTGACCAACACTTATTTAGCATTGACAGTTAAAAAAATATTGACTCACACTATTTTAGCATCTATTTGAATTATCAATGACGTAACCAAACCTAAAACACACGTTTAAGAATGCATTGTTAGGATTTTATAGTGAAGTTACCTCGAGAATCTCATTTCATCACAACCAACTCTACATACTTTTTATGCAATCATAAATGGAAGAGATGCCAGCTATGGTATTTACACATACTTTTTATTGTGTTGCTTGATTTACTTTGCAGCTGCTCTGATAATTCAATGCCAGATTAACCATATTTCAATGGAACTCGTCTCTTCTAGAGATGAGTTCCAACCAAATTATTATTTTTTTTTTTTTCAAATAATATGCCCGAATTGTTTATCTCATTAACCATATTTCAATGGAACTCGTCTTTAGAAGAGACGAGTTCTAGCCAAATTAATTTTTTTTTAAAAACAATATGCACGTTCGCACCAGATTCAAAACATTTTAAAAAATTTTGTGGAACTCGTCTCTTGTCAAAATGCCACATTAGCTATTTTACGGAACTTGTCTCTAAGGCTATTTCCCTCATTGGTTTCAAAACAATGTTTTTTTGCAAAATTGTTTTAAAAATCAAGTTATTGAGCAAAATCCCTCTGAAAAGTTTTAATACATACCAAAATACAAGTGCAAGTATTTCATTATGTCTTGGTACAAGTTCAAAATATCTTATAATGCTTTCAAAATGCCAAATTGCCCAAATAGAAACATCGAGGTTCTGACAAAAGGCACATACATAGTTTAAAATTTTATAAATATAAGATGTTCAATGCCAAAATAATTCAACTATTTTTGTTGGAAAAGCTCTCCAAACCTTTGTCTACGAAGCCTGTCATTTTTCAACATACCTAACTTTTCATTCCCATTCAAAACAGTCAAATGCACAGACAAGCATAGATGCTTCAAACCCTTGGATCTTCATAACTTCTTCTTAAGGAAAGCAGCTACAGAACCTGAAAATTACATTTAGATCAATTATAGCCTTATAGGGCTATCGTATTTTACAAATATATCAATTTTGAGTCACAAGACCTAACAAACACCCATTTTTTTTCTTTTTATTTTTTCTTGCTTCTTTTCCAGCAGCATAGTAGGATTCAAAATAAAATGTCGTTGGTATCTATTCAGAGAAATAAAAAGAAAACTTCAAATATACCAAGAAAAAGAAAGAAAGATATCTTCATCAAACATTAACCTTTTATAATTCTGATAGAAACAATATGTTTGATGTTGCCACTAAAAATGTTCAACGCACCAAAATTGTGTCTTGCAAATGCAAACAATTTCTAATGTTGTCTAGTAGATTTGCATTCCGTCTTTTCTAAAATTTAAACCCTCTAACAACCCAAAGAAGCTAGTTAATTAGACAGACTACCTTAAACTAGTCATGAAGTGCATTTTTTTCTTTTTTTGGAAAGAATTCAAGAAGATCATTCTAGCATTTTATTAAACTACTATAAGCTTCTCATTTGCAACAAGCGTGAAGGTGGGCTGTATTTGAAAAGCAGCTGACCCCTTGTGGAAGAATCCAAAAAAGTTGTTTATGGTCAAGTTGTGATATTCTTCCTTGCACTATATATTAGAAATGCAAGCTTAGAGAAGAAGAAAGATCTAGAAGATGAGATAGAGAGAAAACAGAGAAAGATAATTGTGCAATTATGCTTGCTTAATATTAATGAAAGAAGCAGAGCTTCTTATATATAGGCTGAAAAGAAACCTACAGTACACGATTCTAACAAACTAAACTACCTCCACTAACTCCACTAAAACAGCACAACCAATCTATACTATAACTTAAAAGTCGAAGCAGAGAGAAATTTTTTCCCTCCTCTAAACACCTCTACGTCATAATCATTGCACCCACATACGTCCATGTCATCCTTCCCTATTTTTACTTTCTC
The DNA here is from genome assembly GCA_014362285.1 of Fagus crenata. Taxonomy (NCBI): domain Eukaryota; kingdom Viridiplantae; phylum Streptophyta; class Magnoliopsida; order Fagales; family Fagaceae; genus Fagus; species Fagus crenata. The sequence continues at coordinate 248,475 of BKZX01030118.1, read as the reverse complement.
TCTCACACGTAAGATCTCATATTAATTTCCACCCCCTCTCTCATATTAATTCCTTTGCCTCCTCGCCTTCTCCCTGTTACAGGTTGGTTTTTTTTTTTTTTGCCTTTTCCCCTCCTTATTAAACTTGGGCTCAACTGAAACGGATTCTATTTCCATCCTCTCTCTCACACGTACGTCTTTTAGACTCTCTATCTCCATTGGCTGTTTCATAATTCCTTTGCCTCCTCACCTTCTCCCTCTTATAGGTTGGTTTTTTTTTTTGCCTTTTCTCCTCTTTATTAAAGTTGGGTTTAATGAAACGGATTCTACCGTTTCACTTCCTTATTTTTTTGCCCTTTCTTTGGTTCAGAGAGGAATTCTTTTAAATAAATCAACTCTCACTATCTTGAAATGATTGTGGGAACCCAAGGTGAGTTATTTTTCTATCTTCCTCCCTATTTTTATTATTTATTTATTTTTTTTTTTGTTTTACTATCAAATTGTTCAAATCTGGGCAGCATACTAAATTTATTGGTTTGGTTATGGTCGCACGCTATGTGTTTGGTGTAATTTCCATTGAGATATGTGTTGTGGTGAATCTCAATATGTATCTAATATACAATGTGTTTTTTGCTTTTTGTCTTTGATCTAAAGTTCGATATGATCAACATTAATCTTCCTCCCTATTTTGTTTTTATACAAATTTGTTCTACATATTACATTTCTTGGCTTGGTTTTGGTCGCACGCTATGTGTTTGGTTAAATTCCATTGAGACATGTGTTTTCGTGAATCTCAATATGTATCTAATATACAATGTGTTCTTTAATGACCATTCACTCTATTAGTAGGTCTCCCAGGATGTGTCACAGCCAAAATACCAAATTATTAAGATTGTTGTAAAGTGATTCGTTAAATTTGATATTTTAAGTGTAATGGCCATATTGATTGTTGTAGCTTCACAAGAATTGTCCTTAATTTCATTTTATTAATTAATAGATAAATTGACTGATGAGATAAAAGAACTTTATGAGATCTATTAATGTAAGCTTGGTTAGGATTAATTTAGCAGGTGGGAACAAAGTTTAAAAAGTTATAGCAAGTTGAAACTTAGTGGCAGAATTCATATTAGTACATTCATTCCCAGCTACCAATTGGCTTTGGAGATAGCTGCTGACAAAGTGTAAGCGTTCCCACTAACATTGGCACGCTATTCAAATATTCTTCAATGATTGACTAAAGGTTTCACACTGCATTAATAATAGAAAAGAAGAGGAAATTAACTCTCCTTTTAGTGGATAACACCATTATTAAACCCACTTTAGTGAATGAAAAAAGCAGTAGGCTTTTTGATATGATCAACATTAATCTTCCTTCCTGTTTTTATTATTATTATTATTATTTTTTACTGTCACATTATACAAATATGTGCTGCATATTTTAGTGTAAACATGCGAAAAACTAATTGATTGGTAAATAGAATGGGTTAGCTATTGAAAATAACACCAAATCAAATTAGTATTACCCTCTTTATAAATTAGTATTATCTTCATGAAATTCAAATACACTTAAGATTTAAAAAGGAAGTCAAGGTTTAATTTTGTATTGCTTTTGATTGAATTTGTGGGGTTTGTGGTATGGGATATTGTGTTTGGGTTAAATCAGATTGGGTTTTCTGTTTGTGACTTTATGTTGTGTGCTTTCGTTCAACCAAAATAATCATTGCTTACTTTAGTGTTGCATATTGATGTTTTTGGAAATAATTCTCAGCACCTTTTATTTATTTATTTTCTTGTAGGAAGCTAGAAATTGTACTGCTTGCAGTACAGACTCTGCAGATATGAGATCCAGAATCTGCTCTTCTGATTTAAATGACTCCCAGAAAGAAGCAGTTCTTAGCTGCTTGGTAACTAGGAAATGCAATCATCAGAATACAGTCAAACTAATATGGGGCCCCCGGGGACCAGGAAAACCATCATGGAAAGCTAACTCATCCTTTTTTTTGCTATAGGTGTTTAGTTGTTCCATTTAGATGGCCAATTGATTCAAGCATTAGTCCCAAAGTTGATCATGTGTTGTCTCTATCAGAACCATTGGCTTCACTCAGTCTAAGGGATGATTTAGAATCATCATCTACAATTATATGTGAGTAACAAGTTTAAATTTGCAGTAATTATTCTATTATTCAATCTGTCTTACTTTAGAATAGCTTAGACAAAAGCGTAGGGCAGTTTTTATTCAATTTATGTATGCATTAGATTGTCAAATGGGATTTACCATGTTGTTGGAGTAAGGTAAGACATTGGCAAAATGTTCTGTTTTGCTTTAGGTGACTAGCACAGCTTCTTTGGAAATCTTGATACTGCATATAATATGACCACTGATTACTCATGCTAGTATTTGAAGAAATTCCTATAGAAGTCTTAAAATTATGGTGTGCAACATTGTAGTTTTTTTTTTTTCCGTTCGTAACCCTATTTTGGAAATGATATTTTGAAGGCTTCAATCTATATTAGAACTTGATGTGTCATTCATTTTTCTTACTATTCCCCCTATTGAGGACAAGACATGCATGTTGAAAATTTATATGTTGAAGATTTCTTATATTATATATATTTTGTCAAAATAAATGGAAAATATTTTAATATGACACCAACGTGACTGTTGTGGGAAAGTTTGATGTATGCATCATGCTTAGTTCTCCAATCTCATGAAACACTTATGTTAACAAGTTATTATTGGATAGGTTTATTTATGAGAATTTTAATTATGGACTGCTCTTATATGGTATAAAAGTAATAAGTTTCTTGATATTGCCATGGACTGCTCTTCAATTGAATTAATTATTTTCTCAATTGACAATAGATGGCTGGATGATATAGTTACAGGAAAGCAGGGTGTGCCTTGGCAAATAACAACCTTATGTAATAGAAGACCTCTGAGGTTTGGTGGCTCCGGGGATGCAAACATTTGTATTTAGTACATAAAAAAGGTATTGTAAAAAACAAGACCCCTGGCAACCTTGTTGACAAAGTCTTATGTGCAATTGTTTTTTTTTTTTTTCATGTAATACAAATTGTAGTGGTTGGTAATGGTTAGTAGTTTTTTTGTACGCTATTAATCGTACTCTTCTTTGTACTTTCTTTACCACATAACCAAAAAAAAAATATGTAAGTTCCTATAATATAAATGTGAGATCTCTCTCTCTCTCTCTCTCTATATATATATATATATATATATGTTTTCTTTTTTTTCTTTTTCTTTTCTTTTCAAGATTTATAAAAAGCTCATAGAAAATGTCCATGACGATATTCAAAGGGCTTAAAGATATTTGGTCAAAGGTTGGAAATTATCTTCTTTACAAGGTTTGTAATCATGTTTGTATTGATACATTGATTGTTGATGGTTTAAATGTAGATCTTATTTTCGAAAATGTATTTTTTGGGAGTGTTTACTAAGTTTTTTTAATTAAATAATATATATTTTTTCACTTACCTTTTTAAAAGTGCGTAGATTAGCCATTAATGGTTGATTATTGTGTAATGTGTAGCAAAGTGTTTAATCTTTTTGTTATATATGTGTTTTTTGCTGTTCACAAATAAATTGTCACAGGCTTTGAATGCAATGATTTTGAAGAGTTTTTTTCTTTAAAATTGTTACCTATTGATTTGATGCTAGATCGTGTATACAATGCTTTTGTATAAATGCTAGGTGAAGAATTATCATGTATTATTAGATGAAATAGATTTCTTTTTTGGGTAAAATATTAGATGAAATAGATAGTCATTTAAATTCAAGTGCTTTGTTTTTTTTCGTTCTTTGGAATTAAAACAAATTCTAACAACTTTTCATTGAGACTCTCATTTTACTTTTTTATAGTTTCTTATTAACATTACGAAGTTCATGCAAAATTAAAAAGCTTATATATATATATATAAAATTTCCTGTGCATCGCATGGGATTGCGACTAGTAATAATAAAACACGTGTACAATCTGTTACAGAAAAGACAAAATAGCCTAGACTACAAGTAGTATACATTTGTGTATTTACAACTTATATTGCTAAACTACAAGTAGTATTTCTGCTCTATGACAGCTGCATAATTTAGTTCAGTGCAATGGTTTCATTTCATTCTTCAATCTCAATACTCCCCCTTAAGATGGAGCATATATATTTTGAATTCCCATCTTGTTAACTAGAGAATGAAACTAATGTGAACCTAGAGGTTTGATCATTAAATCAGCCAATTGATTCTGAGAAGTCACATGAAGTGTTCTAACCAAGCCCTCTTGAATTTTCTCTTGGATTAAGTGACAATCCAATTCAATATGCTTAGTCCTTTCATGGTAAACAGGATTTGTAGCAATTTGGATGGTTGCTTGGCTATCACAAAAGAGCAAAGCTTATTGAGAGTGAGTAATTTGAAAATTCTTTAATAGTGGAATCAGCTACATCAATTCATATACTATAGCTGCCATTGCTTTGTATTCAGCCTCAGTTGAAGATCTTGAAACAGTATGTTGTTTCTTTGATTTCCAAGAGATTAGAGAATCCTTAAGAAATACACAGTAACCTGTTACTAATTTTCTTATATCAGGACAGCTAGCCCAATCTGAGTCAGAGAAGGATTTCAATTGCAGGTTGTCAGAAGAAGAAAAGAATAAACCTTGTCTTGGAGATCCTTTGCCATATCTGAGAACTCTATGTGCTGCTGTGAGGTGAGAAGTAGTTGGCTTTGCCATGAATTGGCTCAACTTTTGAACACTATAACTAAGATCTGGCCTCGTCACAGTGAGGTATAAGAGTCTTCCAACTAATCTTCTGTAAATAGCAAGATCATCAAGTAAACTTCCATCTAACTCACTTAATTTTAAATTCTATTCCATTGGTGTTTGTACTGGTTTTGAACCAAGCATACCACTATCAGACAAGACCTCCAAAGCATACTTTCTTTGACATAAAGATATTCCTTTAGAGGACCTTGCAACCTCTAAACCAACTAAATATTTCAAATTACCAATATCCTTCAGTTTGAATTCTGCATCAAGAGCATTCTTCAACTTGGTAATTGATTCCATGTCATTGCTTGCTATTAGAATATCATCTACATAAACCAGCAGAGCAATAAAAGAGGAACCATGGCTTCTAGTAAAGAGAGAATAGTCTAATTTGGACTGTATAAAACCATGTTGTAGAATGGTGGAGGAGAATATGGCAAACCACTGCCTAGAGGCTTGTTTCAAGCCATAGAGTGACTTGTTTAACTTGCAAACTTTATGAGTCTCCCCCTTGTTGGCAAAACCAGGTGGCATAACCATATAAACTTTCTCATGAAGGTCTCCATGCAAAAATGCATTATTGACATCTAATTGTGTAAGGGACCAGCCATAGACAACTGCTACAGCAAGTAAAGTTCTGACTGTGGTAAATTTAGCAACAAGAGAGAAAGTCTCAGAATAGGCCTTCCTGTTGTGTGTAACCCTTAGCAACTAGTCGAGCCTTGTACCTTTCTAGAGACCCATCAGCCTTGAGTTTAACCTTATACACCCACTTACATCCAATGGGTTGTTTCCTAGCTGGCAAATCAGTCACAATCCATGTATCATTAGCCTCAAGGGCAGTAAACTTAGCTAACATAGCTTTCTTCCAGTGAGGAATTTGATTAGCTTGAGCAAAAGAGGTAGGTTCTGATATAGTGGTGAGGGCTAAAGCAAATTGTCTATGAGAATGATACAACTGAGAATAAGAAAGAGTTGAAGAAAGGGCATAGGGAGTACTTGAGGTGGAAGGCAATGAAGGACCTACATGTGAGGATGAAGTAGCTTGAGAGGTAGCATTTGTAATGGCCAATTGACAATGATAATCTTGAAGGTAAGAAGGAGGTTTAGAAATCCTATTGGATTTTCTTAAAGGAAGAGGAGATGACTCAAGAGAAAACTCAAAAATAGATTCTGGTATGGTAGAAGTAGATCAAGGAGAAGAAGGAGAAGAACTAGAACAAGGATCAGTTGAAGAACTAGAATGAAGTGGACCAGAATTAGTGTTTGGCAAAGAAATAGGAAAGGAACATGGTGAAGATTCTTCAACTGAAGTAGAGGACAAAAAATTAGTGGGCAAAGTAAGAAAATCATGAGAAATTGAAACTTGGGGATAGTCAGAAATATATGAAGTATCTGACTTGAAAGGAAAGACATTCTCATGGAAGACAACATCTTTAGATATCAAATACTGATGTGTGGTTAAATTGAGAAGCTTATAACCTTTCACACCAAGAGGATAACCAACAAAGACACAAGCAGAAGCTCTAGGATCAAATTTAGCCCTATGAGCAGTGAGAGTGGATGCATAACAAAGACAACCAAATACCTTGAGATGAGAATATTGGGGAACTCTATGAAGAAGAGCTTTATAGGGAGATTTATTGGACAAAATTGGACAAGGCAATCTATTAATGAGATAAACTGCAGTTTAGACACAATTTCCCCAAAATTGGATAGGTAAATTGATTGAAAGCACAAAGATCTAGCAACATTAAGGATATGCTGATGTTTTCTTTCTACTACAGAGTTTTGTTGGTGAGTTTCCACACAACTGTGTTGATGTGTAATTCCTTTAGAAGAAAAGAATTCTAGCATGTTAAATTCTTGACCATGATCACTCCTAACTGTCTTAATTTGGCAATCAAATTAAGTCTTAATCATTGTAATGAAAGACTCAAATAAAGGTCTAGCTTCTGACTTGAATTTCATAAGATAAGGCCAAGTGGTTCTAGTACAATCATCAACCAAATTCAAGAAGAATTTATAACCTTCCAACATGATATGGGCCCCAAATATCAACATGCAAGAGATCAAAAGAAGAAGAAACTAAATGATTTTTATTAGGAAATGGTAGTCTTTTTCGTTTTGCCAATGGACAAACAGTACATAAGGAAACATCATTGTTAGAATGAGTAACATGAGGTAGAACACTTGAAAGAAAGGACATTCTTGACAAAGAAGGATGACCAAGTGAAAATCATTATCTAACTTCTTGATAGTAGCAAAACTATACAAAGTGTTATGGAAAGCAGTAGAAATAGCTTTGGCAATGGAAATTGAACCAAGATTAGTGCATTGTTCTAAGATGTACAGGCCATTTCTTTGCTTACCCAAACCAATCATCTTCCAATGCAGTAGGTCCTACAGAAAACAGAGGTTGGAGAAAAAGAAAATGCAGCAATGCATTGTAAAGGTAAGCTTAGAAACTGATATCAAGTTGAAGTCAAAAGAGGGCACACATAAGACATCATGAAGAATTAATGATGAATTAAGATGGATGGTTCCTATATGTGTGACAACAACAGATTGGCCATTTGGTAAGTGTATAGAAACATCACGAACATCAGTCTTAATAGTGAAAAATGTAGTGGAAATGACTATATGGTTAGTGGCACCAGTGTCAATGATCCATTCTTTGGAAGAAACAATTGGTTTCTCAGTTAACTTTGAAGAGAAAACTAAATGGTCTAGGTTTGGTGAACTATAAGAGGATAAACATAAATGCATACCTGCCATACTCGAAGAAACATTAGAAGATGGCTGTTTGACAGTGACACATGTGGCAGCTTGATGATGAGAAGGTTAAGAAATAGAATCCCTAACAACTGATGTGGATTGAACTTGTGCATTCAACAGAAAAAGAAATTGTTGACATTGGGCTGCAAGATTAGTCATGTTCTGTCCTGAATCAGTAATACCATGAATGGAAGGCCTTGACACTTGGTTGCTTTATTCCTGCTTTGAAAACCAAGAGGGTATCCATGAAGCTTATAGCATTTTTCTGCTGTATGCCCCTTATAACCACAGTGAAAGAAAGTAGGCTTATCCTTCCTTCCATATTGAGATCGTTTAGCATTATCTATTCTTGAAAAAAATGCACTTGGGTTGTTGGTAGAGAGATTGGTTGACAGAAATGCATCATTAGGTATAAAAGCATTCTCTGACCTAGAAATCAAGGCTGTGGACTCAACAGTAGGTAAAGGTAAAATCCCTTGTCCCCTATGTTTCTCATCTTGTTGGTTCATAAAGAAAACTCTATTCATTGGAGGTAAAGGCTGCATCAACAAAATTTGCCCTCTAACTTGAAGAAAAGACTCATTGAGACCCATGATAAAACTCAAAACATAATCCTTATGTTGATAATCAATCAGAATTTTATACATTCCACATGTACAATTTGCTCCACAAGTACAATTAGGTATAAGCCTATAATTCGAGTATTCATCCCAAAGAGTTTTAAGCCTAGTATAGTATGTACTTACTGATAGCTGTTCTTGCTTGAAGGAGCAAATTGCTTGCTTGAGATGAAAGACTCTTGGTCCATCACTGTCTGAATACCGATATCTCAACTCATCCCAAATCTCCTTGGCTGTAACATCATAGATCACACTAGCATAGATCTCCTAAGACATGCAATTGGTAAGCCAAGATAGCACCAAATCATTACATCTTGTCCAAATATCATACAAAGGATCCAAAGGATCAATAGGTTGTGAAATAGAGCCATTCACAAAACCTAACTTGTTCTTAGTAGAGAGAGCTCGAGTCATGGATCTCTGCCAAGTATGAAAGTTCTCTCCAATGAGCTTCTCAGGGACCAAAAGAATTTCTGGATTATCACCATTATTGAGATAATAGGGATTTCTAGGGTTATCAATTGAAGAAAGAACAATAGCAGTTGAAGAAGAAGAAGGAACTTCTACATTTGGCAATGGAGTTTCTATGGAACTCATATTGAAAGAAGAAATTAAGAATGAAGTAGAAAAAGAATCTCAATCAATGGTGTTCAAAGCTCTAATACCATATTAGAAATGCAAGCTTAGAGAAGAAGAAAGATCTAGAAGATGAGATAGAGAGAAAACAGAGAAAGATAATTGTGCAATTATGCTTGCTTAATATTAATGAAAGAAGCAGAGCTTCTTATATATAGGCTAAAAAGAAACCTATAGTATGTCATAACCCTATTTTTACCCCCGGGATTTTCTTGGGTGTCGACATGCAAAACGAGGCAGCCCAGATCGAGCCGAGTCGACCCGAGAGGGGCCCAGTTGCACTTAAGAACTGTCAAAACACAGCCGGGAGCGCATTTCTCGAGGTTTGGGAAGGTTTGAACAAAGTTGACCAAGTTTGACCAGAGTTGACCAAGGTTGACTAAGTTTGACCGAGGCCTTAACCAGAACAAAAACAAGATCTGATTGACTACTCTCTAACCATTAGATAGAGCACATTGAGAGCTTCAATTCGGTACTTTATGAGTAAAAAACGGATGAGAAACGAGGAAGTTATGGGCAAAATCGTAAAAATCGACCCAATACTTAGCTAAATTTTGCAAAGTGTTGTTGACAAAACAGCCCGTTTGAGGAGCGACATTTGCGCATAGATTCTTTCCGACTTGCAGCGATTTGATCTGCAAGTTGGAAACTTTAAGGAAGAGGGTAACTTCAGCTACAATGTACAACTCTCAGATTGTCAAGAGCTTCCCCGGTTAAGCCGGAATCTCGATCGGAAAATGACCCCTCAGCATGGAAAACACTACGATAGCCTCTGTTCGCGGGACCATATCTCACAAACCCAAGCTCACCTTCACGCAAGTCCAGAACTTTAAAAAAGAAGGTATCGCAAGCTTTTCAGCGACACCAAGATTGTCAAAAACCGATATCGGGAGCTACGTCAACCATGCGTGCGAAAACTGACGGAACAAAGGAGATCATGCTGAAATTTCACAGTTTTCCCCCCGGAGAGGTTGCCGTCACACACAAATTCTTCCCTGCTTGTTGCAATTTGATCTGCAAGTCTAGAACTTTAAGAAAGAGGACACATTCAAACATGACGTGCAATTCTCAGATCGCCAAGATTTTCCCTGGTTTGGTTGGAATCTCGATCGGAAAATAGCCTTCCGGCGAGCAAAAAACCCTTCAGCGGCCTTTGTTCGTGGGATCGTATCTCTCGAGCCCAAGCTCGACCCCCCGTAAGTACACAACTTTAAGAAAGAAGGTATTGTAAGCTTTCCAGGGACACCAAGAATGTCGAAAACTGACGTTGGGAGCTACGTCAATCGTGCATGCAAAAACTAATGAAAATAAGGAAAACGTGCTGAAAATCTGACACGCTTTTCCTCTCGAACAACTGCCTTCGTGCGCAGATTCCTTCCAACTTGCTGCAAGTTGATCCTCAAGCTCGGAACCTTAAGAAAGACTGCAACTTTGGCTACGAGATGCAACTCTTGGTTCACTAGTAGCATCTCCTGTTTGGCCGGAATCTTCGCCGGAAAAACGCAGAAAAACAGCTTGGACGCCCCGACTTCCGGGAGCCATAACTTTTCCGTACAAACTCCGATTCATGAAAAATTTATATTGTTGGAAATTAGACTTCTCAAGCTTTCCAACGGTACCCCGCATGACCCATTTTCATACTCGAAGCTTCTCTCATCCCTCTCTTCACTCATACACTCTCCCATACCCATTATTTTCTTTCCCTTTTATGGAAGTGATTAGTGATGATCCCAATGGGAAGGGATTCACAATGATCCATGTTTTATTATGTGCTTTAAATTCCATTTATTGCTTCATGCTTTAAATTCATTTATTGCTTTCCATTATTGCTTTATGCTTTAAATTCATTTATTGCTTTCCATTATTGCTTTAAATACATTTATTGCTTTCGTCACGCTTTAAATACATTTATTGCTTTCATTTACGTTTACTACATATTTGTCATTATCCTTTCCCCTTTTGTGATTCGAGTATGAAAATCCTTAGTGGTCTTGGCGGATTATGTAAGACCTCCATGAGGCATTAACAACCATGTAAACCCATAAGGCATTGGACCCATAAACACCCCCTTGATTAAATTCAGTCATTTTCATTATTTACTACGTTGTGAATATTGTTTATTTTTCCCCCTTTTCTTCCTTTGTGATTTGGGCATGAAAATTCCGATTGGTCATGGCAGATTATGTAAGACCTTCATGAGGCATTAACCAACACGTAATCCCATAAGGCGTTGGACCCACAAAAAACCTCTTTTGCTTTAAATTCCGTTATTTACATTGTTTACTACGTTATTGTAAATATTGACTATTTTTCCACTTTGGTTTGGGCGTGAAAATCCCGACCAGTATTAGAAGTTTAGGTAAGGCTTTCAATAGTACTAAACCTCATATAAATCCATAGGGTATTGGACCCTCGAAATTCTCGACATTATTTCATCGAGTTTCCTATTTATTGCTCATGTAAGTCCCATTTGGTCTCGAAGGATTAGGTAAGTCTTTCAATAGCACTAATCCTTCATGTAATCCTGAGAGGCGTTGAACTCCCCTCTAAATTGCTTTATTTTATTCATGTAAATCCTAAGGTGTTATCGGAAATTAAGTCAGTCTTTCAGTAGCATTGAATTCCAGTCCCACAAGGTCTTAACCCTTTCCCTAATCCCCTCATGTTGTCATAAATTGCATACTTGTCATTTTGATTACGCATCACATTTATGTCATAATCATCAATTACTTCTCATGATTGTTTTCCGTGATTAACGTGCTGCAAACAGGCCGTGATCATTTGCTTGAACTGTTCTTTATGATTAATGTGCTACAAACATGCCATAATCATTTCATACTTATTCTCAGTAATTTATGTGCTGCAAACATGCTGTGATTACTTGCTTGAACATTTACCCGCTTTGATATAAATGTGATGCCATATTTGTTCTTTGTGATTAGTGTGCTGCAAACATGCCATGGTCACTCGTCTGAATATTTACTTGCTTTGATATAAATGTGATTAAAATACACTTTGCTATGAAAACTTTAAAAAGAGTAAGCATAGTAACGTGGGCGTTATAAACGAAATTGGTGCAACCTAAGTGCTATGGCTTGACCTGGCTTTGGGACACCATGGTATGAGTCCCTTGCGTGTTGATGTGACTGGCCGTAGACACGTCGTAAGGGATTCTATGTGTTCTAACTCCCACAAGATCATAGCCTAAAATTCCCCAAAGTGTGAATTAATCATCCAAAACCCTGCCATTTGACGGACCACTTCACTCTTGGAAATCAAGGGTGAAGAGATCCTGAATATGGCACTAAAAACATAATTGTTTGTCCCAGCACTCGATGTTAGGGTTTCAAGAGTATCTTTCCATCAAACTGCCCGGAACCCTACAAAATACAAAGATGAGGGAAGGTGAAATAAAGAGTCTAAACAAAACCGAATGAAGTCAAATTGCATTTTCCATTCTTGGTATATTGCATGACGAAAATCGGGACACTTGTACATAATTAAAACCAATAATCTAAGCTTAGCAAACGTAATGGAACACTAGAAGGGAGGTAACCGTTTCTTTTAACGGATGTCGTGGGGTGCCTAACATCTTCCCCACGCATAAGCAAACCCCCGAACCCATATCTGGTTCAAGACCATTTTCTTTAATATGTCTGTAGAGGGCTGATTTTTAAAGCCCAAATACATATTAACTCCCATTGAGTCATTGGGCCCAAATAATACAAGCTACTGCGGAAGCCCAACAAGTTCAGCCTGGAGTATTAGCCCATTTTCCGTTCCTACCCACTGACCAGCTTAAATGGGCCTCAAAGACTGGGAATTAAATGGATTATTTAGACTTGGTTATGTTCAATTAAAAGCCTAACCCGAGAAGCTCCTATTTTCAGTTCTAAGAAGCCATTTTTGGGCCTAAAGAGAGTGTTTAATGAGCAACTAAGGCCTAAGAGCAAGTCCAAGGCCTTTACCCAGCTTCAGCCAGTTGGGATAGCTGTCCATAGGGCCCCACAAAGTCAGAACAGCTTTAAATAAAAGCTGAACAAGTGGTTGCTCCCTCTTGGGACCCACGTTTCTCTCTCTTCCCTTTTTAGAAATTGGGGAAAGGGCTTGTCTCCTTCATTCAATTCACTTCAGGCATGGGAAATACAAGAAAACCCACCGATTGGTCTAGAAAGGCAGTTGGGAATCACAACTATTGGCTGCATGTTCTGTAGCAGTAACCTGACAGCACACATTCATGATTCAACTCAACCCATATCTATAAAGGCTCATTGAAGCAAGCAAGTTATTATGAGTGCTTATCTTCTTCAGACCAATGAAGCTCTGAACCCATGCATTGGCCACCGGAACAGTAATCATGACAGGGATTCTGGTCACCATTGGCCACCAGACGCAGCAGTAATCCGTGGCAGTGCAGATAATCTTATTTTATCTTCACCATCATGATATAGCCAGCCAATCAAGGCTGAGGGAGTGACCATTATAGCCCAGCTCTATGCTAGGTTCATTTCTCCATTTTGTAGAACTTAGGGAGTTTGGTTTGGAGGTGGGGAATTAATCCTATAGGCTAGGCTTCCACCAAAATAATGGCTCAAGGCCTACTGGGGGGCAGAGCTATTATTCTTCTGGAAACCAAAGCCAGGGAGCATGCATAACCAGCCCATACCACCATGAAACCTTCTATAAATGGAACCCTTGAACACCACCTAAAGGGACCTAACCAAACCTAAATCAACTTAACCCAATTAGACCCAAGGCAACAACTTAACCAGCTCAAGCCAAGCTTAGACATCACAATCTTGGCCATCTCTATCATCCTAAACACTAACCCAGACCTAAGACACCATGATTTGAGCTTACATCTACAAAAGTGTCTCTTGGCAGATATTTGGGTTACAACAGTTAACACCATATTAAGCTCTTAGTCTTCTTCAACCTTGAGGCTCACACCATAAAAGTCTAAACACTTCCATTTTAACCCCATGCATGCTTCATAGGATTAAATCTCTCCCGCTTAGTCAAACTCTTTTGTGTCTCTACAAGTTCATTATTAAGAGTTCCATTTGTTACAGCAGATATCAGCAGTGAATCAAGGCATTAATGATTCTGTGTTCATTTCAGTTAAAGTTGCTATACTTTAAGTCCAGATCCCATGTGAAACAGTGGAAGTCTCGTTCTATTATTACTTTGGGCTCTTATTAACAAAACTCTCATGATGGACTATTTTCCTGCTGTATCTGCTACTGCTCCTCTTGACTCAGGCATGGCGGATTCTGTTTTGCAATCCGATAGACATCAGTTCTTAAGGGAAGTATTATCCTCTTTTCAATTTATGTTCTATTACAACTATATCAAATTATTAGCCTGAATTCAAGTTCTTTACAAAATATGGAAAACCCTCACTTGACCCTTGTTTTGGGCTTTGACTAACACAAGTTATTTCATTGGATTGTAGTGCTACTCTTCATGCTGATATGGGCCTGGCATATTCAATCCAAAACCTTTCAAGGAAGCTGCCCCATTAGCCCCTGGGCCTATTTTTGGGCCTTGGGTTGAGTCTTGGGTTCAACTCCCGTACCCTTTAAAGCTCAACCCATGTTCCAACCGATCTCGTTGCGACACGTGGCCTAGCAACAAAAATCCCCCTCACAATGTCTAAACAAGATAAAATCTATTAGACATAGGTGCCCAATCACACCTCAAATTTTCCATGATTGGTGGCGACTCTAAATTTGTACTCACTTGCACACACACACGTGTTCCCACACACACACACACTACACACATTTCTGAAACAAAAGACTCGCCAAATGGAGGTCGGGATCAAGGAAAAAGAAAGACTAGTTAGTTAGACTAAGTAGTGATTTTTCCACAGTGTCGACATAGTACACGATTCTAACAAACTAAACTACCTCCATTAACTCCACTAAAACAGCACAACCAATAATAATAAAACACGTGTACAATCTGTTACAGAAAAGACAAAATAGCCTAGACTACAAGTAGTATACATTTGTGTATTTACAACTTATATTGCTAAACTACAAGTAGTATTTCTGCTCTATGACAGCTGCATAATTTAGTTCAGTGCAATGGTTTCATTTCATTCTTCAATCTCAATACTCCCCCTTAAGATGGAGCATATATATTTTGAATTCCCATCTTGTTAACTAGAGAATGAAACTAATGTGAACCTAGAGGTTTGATCATTAAATCAGCCAATTGATTCTGAGAAGTCACATGAAGTGTTCTAACCAAGCCCTCTTGAATTTTCTCTTGGATTAAGTGACAATCCAATTCAATATGCTTAGTCCTTTCATGGTAAACAGGATTTGTAGCAATTTGGATGGTTGCTTGGCTATCACAAAAGAGCAAAGCTTATTGAGAGTGAGTAATTTGAAAATTCTTTAATAGTGGAATCAGCTACATCAATTCATATACTATAGCTGCCATTGCTTTGTATTCAGCCTCAGTTGAAGATCTTGAAACAGTATGTTGTTTCTTTGATTTCCAAGAGATTAGAGAATCCTTAAGAAATACACAGTAACCTGTTACTAATTTTCTTATATCAGGACAGCTAGCCCAATCTGAGTCAGAGAAGGATTTCAATTGCAGGTTGTCAGAAGAAGAAAAGAATAAACCTTGTCTTGGAGATCCTTTGCCATATCTGAGAACTCTATGTGCTGCTGTGAGGTGAGAAGTAGTTGGCTTTGCCATGAATTGGCTCAACTTTTGAACACTATAACTAAGATCTGGCCTCGTCACAGTGAGGTATAAGAGTCTTCCAACTAATCTTCTGTAAATAGCAAGATCATCAAGTAAACTTCCATCTAACTCACTTAATTTTAAATTCTATTCCATTGGTGTTTGTACTGGTTTTGAACCAAGCATACCACTATCAGACAAGACCTCCAAAGCATACTTTCTTTGACATAAAGATATTCCTTTAGAGGACCTTGCAACCTCTAAACCAACTAAATATTTCAAATTACCAATATCCTTCAGTTTGAATTCTGCATCAAGAGCATTCTTCAACTTGGTAATTGATTCCATGTCATTGCTTGCTATTAGAATATCATCTACATAAACCAGCAGAGCAATAAAAGAGGAACCATGGCTTCTAGTAAAGAGAGAATAGTCTAATTTGGACTGTATAAAACCATGTTGTAGAATGGTGGAGGAGAATATGGCAAACCACTGCCTAGAGGCTTGTTTCAAGCCATAGAGTGACTTGTTTAACTTGCAAACTTTATGAGTCTCCCCCTTGTTGGCAAAACCAGGTGGCATAACCATATAAACTTTCTCATGAAGGTCTCCATGCAAAAATGCATTATTGACATCTAATTGTGTAAGGGACCAGCCATAGACAACTGCTACAGCAAGTAAAGTTCTGACTGTGGTAAATTTAGCAACAAGAGAGAAAGTCTCAGAATAGGCCTTCCTGTTGTGTGTAACCCTTAGCAACTAGTCGAGCCTTGTACCTTTCTAGAGACCCATCAGCCTTGAGTTTAACCTTATACACCCACTTACATCCAATGGGTTGTTTCCTAGCTGGCAAATCAGTCACAATCCATGTATCATTAGCCTCAAGGGCAGTAAACTTAGCTAACATAGCTTTCTTCCAGTGAGGAATTTGATTAGCTTGAGCAAAAGAGGTAGGTTCTGATATAGTGGTGAGGGCTAAAGCAAATTGTCTATGAGAATGATACAACTGAGAATAAGAAAGAGTTGAAGAAAGGGCATAGGGAGTACTTGAGGTGGAAGGCAATGAAGGACCTACATGTGAGGATGAAGTAGCTTGAGAGGTAGCATTTGTAATGGCCAATTGACAATGATAATCTTGAAGGTAAGAAGGAGGTTTAGAAATCCTATTGGATTTTCTTAAAGGAAGAGGAGATGACTCAAGAGAAAACTCAAAAATAGATTCTGGTATGGTAGAAGTAGATCAAGGAGAAGAAGGAGAAGAACTAGAACAAGGATCAGTTGAAGAACTAGAATGAAGTGGACCAGAATTAGTGTTTGGCAAAGAAATAGGAAAGGAACATGGTGAAGATTCTTCAACTGAAGTAGAGGACAAAAAATTAGTGGGCAAAGTAAGAAAATCATGAGAAATTGAAACTTGGGGATAGTCAGAAATATATGAAGTATCTGACTTGAAAGGAAAGACATTCTCATGGAAGACAACATCTTTAGATATCAAATACTGATGTGTGGTTAAATTGAGAAGCTTATAACCTTTCACACCAAGAGGATAACCAACAAAGACACAAGCAGAAGCTCTAGGATCAAATTTAGCCCTATGAGCAGTGAGAGTGGATGCATAACAAAGACAACCAAATACCTTGAGATGAGAATATTGGGGAACTCTATGAAGAAGAGCTTTATAGGGAGATTTATTGGACAAAATTGGACAAGGCAATCTATTAATGAGATAAACTGCAGTTTAGACACAATTTCCCCAAAATTGGATAGGTAAATTGATTGAAAGCACAAAGATCTAGCAACATTAAGGATATGCTGATGTTTTCTTTCTACTACAGAGTTTTGTTGGTGAGTTTCCACACAACTGTGTTGATGTGTAATTCCTTTAGAAGAAAAGAATTCTAGCATGTTAAATTCTTGACCATGATCACTCCTAACTGTCTTAATTTGGCAATCAAATTAAGTCTTAATCATTGTAATGAAAGACTCAAATAAAGGTCTAGCTTCTGACTTGAATTTCATAAGATAAGGCCAAGTGGTTCTAGTACAATCATCAACCAAATTCAAGAAGAATTTATAACCTTCCAACATGATATGGGCCCCAAATATCAACATGCAAGAGATCAAAAGAAGAAGAAACTAAATGATTTTTATTAGGAAATGGTAGTCTTTTTCGTTTTGCCAATGGACAAACAGTACATAAGGAAACATCATTGTTAGAATGAGTAACATGAGGTAGAACACTTGAAAGAAAGGACATTCTTGACAAAGAAGGATGACCAAGTGAAAATCATTATCTAACTTCTTGATAGTAGCAAAACTATACAAAGTGTTATGGAAAGCAGTAGAAATAGCTTTGGCAATGGAAATTGAACCAAGATTAGTGCATTGTTCTAAGATGTACAGGCCATTTCTTTGCTTACCCAAACCAATCATCTTCCAATGCAGTAGGTCCTACAGAAAACAGAGGTTGGAGAAAAAGAAAATGCAGCAATGCATTGTAAAGGTAAGCTTAGAAACTGATATCAAGTTGAAGTCAAAAGAGGGCACACATAAGACATCATGAAGAATTAATGATGAATTAAGATGGATGGTTCCTATATGTGTGACAACAACAGATTGGCCATTTGGTAAGTGTATAGAAACATCACGAACATCAGTCTTAATAGTGAAAAATGTAGTGGAAATGACTATATGGTTAGTGGCACCAGTGTCAATGATCCATTCTTTGGAAGAAACAATTGGTTTCTCAGTTAACTTTGAAGAGAAAACTAAATGGTCTAGGTTTGGTGAACTATAAGAGGATAAACATAAATGCATACCTGCCATACTCGAAGAAACATTAGAAGATGGCTGTTTGACAGTGACACATGTGGCAGCTTGATGATGAGAAGGTTAAGAAATAGAATCCCTAACAACTGATGTGGATTGAACTTGTGCATTCAACAGAAAAAGAAATTGTTGACATTGGGCTGCAAGATTAGTCATGTTCTGTCCTGAATCAGTAATACCATGAATGGAAGGCCTTGACACTTGGTTGCTTTATTCCTGCTTTGAAAACCAAGAGGGTATCCATGAAGCTTATAGCATTTTTCTGCTGTATGCCCCTTATAACCACAGTGAAAGAAAGTAGGCTTATCCTTCCTTCCATATTGAGATCGTTTAGCATTATCTATTCTTGAAAAAAATGCACTTGGGTTGTTGGTAGAGAGATTGGTTGACAGAAATGCATCATTAGGTATAAAAGCATTCTCTGACCTAGAAATCAAGGCTGTGGACTCAACAGTAGGTAAAGGTAAAATCCCTTGTCCCCTATGTTTCTCATCTTGTTGGTTCATAAAGAAAACTCTATTCATTGGAGGTAAAGGCTGCATCAACAAAATTTGCCCTCTAACTTGAAGAAAAGACTCATTGAGACCCATGATAAAACTCAAAACATAATCCTTATGTTGATAATCAATCAGAATTTTATACATTCCACATGTACAATTTGCTCCACAAGTACAATTAGGTATAAGCCTATAATTCGAGTATTCATCCCAAAGAGTTTTAAGCCTAGTATAGTATGTACTTACTGATAGCTGTTCTTGCTTGAAGGAGCAAATTGCTTGCTTGAGATGAAAGACTCTTGGTCCATCACTGTCTGAATACCGATATCTCAACTCATCCCAAATCTCCTTGGCTGTAACATCATAGATCACACTAGCATAGATCTCCTAAGACATGCAATTGGTAAGCCAAGATAGCACCAAATCATTACATCTTGTCCAAATATCATACAAAGGATCCAAAGGATCAATAGGTTGTGAAATAGAGCCATTCACAAAACCTAACTTGTTCTTAGTAGAGAGAGCTCGAGTCATGGATCTCTGCCAAGTATGAAAGTTCTCTCCAATGAGCTTCTCAGGGACCAAAAGAATTTCTGGATTATCACCATTATTGAGATAATAGGGATTTCTAGGGTTATCAATTGAAGAAAGAACAATAGCAGTTGAAGAAGAAGAAGGAACTTCTACATTTGGCAATGGAGTTTCTATGGAACTCATATTGAAAGAAGAAATTAAGAATGAAGTAGAAAAAGAATCTCAATCAATGGTGTTCAAAGCTCTAATACCATATTAGAAATGCAAGCTTAGAGAAGAAGAAAGATCTAGAAGATGAGATAGAGAGAAAACAGAGAAAGATAATTGTGCAATTATGCTTGCTTAATATTAATGAAAGAAGCAGAGCTTCTTATATATAGGCTAAAAAGAAACCTATAGTATGTCATAACCCTATTTTTACCCCCGGGATTTTCTTGGGTGTCGACATGCAAAACGAGGCAGCCCAGATCGAGCCGAGTCGACCCGAGAGGGGCCCAGTTGCACTTAAGAACTGTCAAAACACAGCCGGGAGCGCATTTCTCGAGGTTTGGGAAGGTTTGAACAAAGTTGACCAAGTTTGACCAGAGTTGACCAAGGTTGACTAAGTTTGACCGAGGCCTTAACCAGAACAAAAACAAGATCTGATTGACTACTCTCTAACCATTAGATAGAGCACATTGAGAGCTTCAATTCGGTACTTTATGAGTAAAAAACGGATGAGAAACGAGGAAGTTATGGGCAAAATCGTAAAAATCGACCCAATACTTAGCTAAATTTTGCAAAGTGTTGTTGACAAAACAGCCCGTTTGAGGAGCGACATTTGCGCATAGATTCTTTCCGACTTGCAGCGATTTGATCTGCAAGTTGGAAACTTTAAGGAAGAGGGTAACTTCAGCTACAATGTACAACTCTCAGATTGTCAAGAGCTTCCCCGGTTAAGCCGGAATCTCGATCGGAAAATGACCCCTCAGCATGGAAAACACTACGATAGCCTCTGTTCGCGGGACCATATCTCACAAACCCAAGCTCACCTTCACGCAAGTCCAGAACTTTAAAAAAGAAGGTATCGCAAGCTTTTCAGCGACACCAAGATTGTCAAAAACCGATATCGGGAGCTACGTCAACCATGCGTGCGAAAACTGACGGAACAAAGGAGATCATGCTGAAATTTCACAGTTTTCCCCCCGGAGAGGTTGCCGTCACACACAAATTCTTCCCTGCTTGTTGCAATTTGATCTGCAAGTCTAGAACTTTAAGAAAGAGGACACATTCAAACATGACGTGCAATTCTCAGATCGCCAAGATTTTCCCTGGTTTGGTTGGAATCTCGATCGGAAAATAGCCTTCCGGCGAGCAAAAAACCCTTCAGCGGCCTTTGTTCGTGGGATCGTATCTCTCGAGCCCAAGCTCGACCCCCCGTAAGTACACAACTTTAAGAAAGAAGGTATTGTAAGCTTTCCAGGGACACCAAGAATGTCGAAAACTGACGTTGGGAGCTACGTCAATCGTGCATGCAAAAACTAATGAAAATAAGGAAAACGTGCTGAAAATCTGACACGCTTTTCCTCTCGAACAACTGCCTTCGTGCGCAGATTCCTTCCAACTTGCTGCAAGTTGATCCTCAAGCTCGGAACCTTAAGAAAGACTGCAACTTTGGCTACGAGATGCAACTCTTGGTTCACTAGTAGCATCTCCTGTTTGGCCGGAATCTTCGCCGGAAAAACGCAGAAAAACAGCTTGGACGCCCCGACTTCCGGGAGCCATAACTTTTCCGTACAAACTCCGATTCATGAAAAATTTATATTGTTGGAAATTAGACTTCTCAAGCTTTCCAACGGTACCCCGCATGACCCATTTTCATACTCGAAGCTTCTCTCATCCCTCTCTTCACTCATACACTCTCCCATACCCATTATTTTCTTTCCCTTTTATGGAAGTGATTAGTGATGATCCCAATGGGAAGGGATTCACAATGATCCATGTTTTATTATGTGCTTTAAATTCCATTTATTGCTTCATGCTTTAAATTCATTTATTGCTTTCCATTATTGCTTTATGCTTTAAATTCATTTATTGCTTTCCATTATTGCTTTAAATACATTTATTGCTTTCGTCACGCTTTAAATACATTTATTGCTTTCATTTACGTTTACTACATATTTGTCATTATCCTTTCCCCTTTTGTGATTCGAGTATGAAAATCCTTAGTGGTCTTGGCGGATTATGTAAGACCTCCATGAGGCATTAACAACCATGTAAACCCATAAGGCATTGGACCCATAAACACCCCCTTGATTAAATTCAGTCATTTTCATTATTTACTACGTTGTGAATATTGTTTATTTTTCCCCCTTTTCTTCCTTTGTGATTTGGGCATGAAAATTCCGATTGGTCATGGCAGATTATGTAAGACCTTCATGAGGCATTAACCAACACGTAATCCCATAAGGCGTTGGACCCACAAAAAACCTCTTTTGCTTTAAATTCCGTTATTTACATTGTTTACTACGTTATTGTAAATATTGACTATTTTTCCACTTTGGTTTGGGCGTGAAAATCCCGACCAGTATTAGAAGTTTAGGTAAGGCTTTCAATAGTACTAAACCTCATATAAATCCATAGGGTATTGGACCCTCGAAATTCTCGACATTATTTCATCGAGTTTCCTATTTATTGCTCATGTAAGTCCCATTTGGTCTCGAAGGATTAGGTAAGTCTTTCAATAGCACTAATCCTTCATGTAATCCTGAGAGGCGTTGAACTCCCCTCTAAATTGCTTTATTTTATTCATGTAAATCCTAAGGTGTTATCGGAAATTAAGTCAGTCTTTCAGTAGCATTGAATTCCAGTCCCACAAGGTCTTAACCCTTTCCCTAATCCCCTCATGTTGTCATAAATTGCATACTTGTCATTTTGATTACGCATCACATTTATGTCATAATCATCAATTACTTCTCATGATTGTTTTCCGTGATTAACGTGCTGCAAACAGGCCGTGATCATTTGCTTGAACTGTTCTTTATGATTAATGTGCTACAAACATGCCATAATCATTTCATACTTATTCTCAGTAATTTATGTGCTGCAAACATGCTGTGATTACTTGCTTGAACATTTACCCGCTTTGATATAAATGTGATGCCATATTTGTTCTTTGTGATTAGTGTGCTGCAAACATGCCATGGTCACTCGTCTGAATATTTACTTGCTTTGATATAAATGTGATTAAAATACACTTTGCTATGAAAACTTTAAAAAGAGTAAGCATAGTAACGTGGGCGTTATAAACGAAATTGGTGCAACCTAAGTGCTATGGCTTGACCTGGCTTTGGGACACCATGGTATGAGTCCCTTGCGTGTTGATGTGACTGGCCGTAGACACGTCGTAAGGGATTCTATGTGTTCTAACTCCCACAAGATCATAGCCTAAAATTCCCCAAAGTGTGAATTAATCATCCAAAACCCTGCCATTTGACGGACCACTTCACTCTTGGAAATCAAGGGTGAAGAGATCCTGAATATGGCACTAAAAACATAATTGTTTGTCCCAGCACTCGATGTTAGGGTTTCAAGAGTATCTTTCCATCAAACTGCCCGGAACCCTACAAAATACAAAGATGAGGGAAGGTGAAATAAAGAGTCTAAACAAAACCGAATGAAGTCAAATTGCATTTTCCATTCTTGGTATATTGCATGACGAAAATCGGGACACTTGTACATAATTAAAACCAATAATCTAAGCTTAGCAAACGTAATGGAACACTAGAAGGGAGGTAACCGTTTCTTTTAACGGATGTCGTGGGGTGCCTAACATCTTCCCCACGCATAAGCAAACCCCCGAACCCATATCTGGTTCAAGACCATTTTCTTTAATATGTCTGTAGAGGGCTGATTTTTAAAGCCCAAATACATATTAACTCCCATTGAGTCATTGGGCCCAAATAATACAAGCTACTGCGGAAGCCCAACAAGTTCAGCCTGGAGTATTAGCCCATTTTCCGTTCCTACCCACTGACCAGCTTAAATGGGCCTCAAAGACTGGGAATTAAATGGATTATTTAGACTTGGTTATGTTCAATTAAAAGCCTAACCCGAGAAGCTCCTATTTTCAGTTCTAAGAAGCCATTTTTGGGCCTAAAGAGAGTGTTTAATGAGCAACTAAGGCCTAAGAGCAAGTCCAAGGCCTTTACCCAGCTTCAGCCAGTTGGGATAGCTGTCCATAGGGCCCCACAAAGTCAGAACAGCTTTAAATAAAAGCTGAACAAGTGGTTGCTCCCTCTTGGGACCCACGTTTCTCTCTCTTCCCTTTTTAGAAATTGGGGAAAGGGCTTGTCTCCTTCATTCAATTCACTTCAGGCATGGGAAATACAAGAAAACCCACCGATTGGTCTAGAAAGGCAGTTGGGAATCACAACTATTGGCTGCATGTTCTGTAGCAGTAACCTGACAGCACACATTCATGATTCAACTCAACCCATATCTATAAAGGCTCATTGAAGCAAGCAAGTTATTATGAGTGCTTATCTTCTTCAGACCAATGAAGCTCTGAACCCATGCATTGGCCACCGGAACAGTAATCATGACAGGGATTCTGGTCACCATTGGCCACCAGACGCAGCAGTAATCCGTGGCAGTGCAGATAATCTTATTTTATCTTCACCATCATGATATAGCCAGCCAATCAAGGCTGAGGGAGTGACCATTATAGCCCAGCTCTATGCTAGGTTCATTTCTCCATTTTGTAGAACTTAGGGAGTTTGGTTTGGAGGTGGGGAATTAATCCTATAGGCTAGGCTTCCACCAAAATAATGGCTCAAGGCCTACTGGGGGGCAGAGCTATTATTCTTCTGGAAACCAAAGCCAGGGAGCATGCATAACCAGCCCATACCACCATGAAACCTTCTATAAATGGAACCCTTGAACACCACCTAAAGGGACCTAACCAAACCTAAATCAACTTAACCCAATTAGACCCAAGGCAACAACTTAACCAGCTCAAGCCAAGCTTAGACATCACAATCTTGGCCATCTCTATCATCCTAAACACTAACCCAGACCTAAGACACCATGATTTGAGCTTACATCTACAAAAGTGTCTCTTGGCAGATATTTGGGTTACAACAGTTAACACCATATTAAGCTCTTAGTCTTCTTCAACCTTGAGGCTCACACCATAAAAGTCTAAACACTTCCATTTTAACCCCATGCATGCTTCATAGGATTAAATCTCTCCCGCTTAGTCAAACTCTTTTGTGTCTCTACAAGTTCATTATTAAGAGTTCCATTTGTTACAGCAGATATCAGCAGTGAATCAAGGCATTAATGATTCTGTGTTCATTTCAGTTAAAGTTGCTATACTTTAAGTCCAGATCCCATGTGAAACAGTGGAAGTCTCGTTCTATTATTACTTTGGGCTCTTATTAACAAAACTCTCATGATGGACTATTTTCCTGCTGTATCTGCTACTGCTCCTCTTGACTCAGGCATGGCGGATTCTGTTTTGCAATCCGATAGACATCAGTTCTTAAGGGAAGTATTATCCTCTTTTCAATTTATGTTCTATTACAACTATATCAAATTATTAGCCTGAATTCAAGTTCTTTACAAAATATGGAAAACCCTCACTTGACCCTTGTTTTGGGCTTTGACTAACACAAGTTATTTCATTGGATTGTAGTGCTACTCTTCATGCTGATATGGGCCTGGCATATTCAATCCAAAACCTTTCAAGGAAGCTGCCCCATTAGCCCCTGGGCCTATTTTTGGGCCTTGGGTTGAGTCTTGGGTTCAACTCCCGTACCCTTTAAAGCTCAACCCATGTTCCAACCGATCTCGTTGCGACACGTGGCCTAGCAACAAAAATCCCCCTCACAATGTCTAAACAAGATAAAATCTATTAGACATAGGTGCCCAATCACACCTCAAATTTTCCATGATTGGTGGCGACTCTAAATTTGTACTCACTTGCACACACACACGTGTTCCCACACACACACACACTACACACATTTCTGAAACAAAAGACTCGCCAAATGGAGGTCGGGATCAAGGAAAAAGAAAGACTAGTTAGTTAGACTAAGTAGTGATTTTTCCACAGTGTCGACATAGTACACGATTCTAACAAACTAAACTACCTCCATTAACTCCACTAAAACAGCACAACCAATAATAATAAAACACGTGTACAATCTGTTACAGAAAAGACAAAATAGCCTAAACTACAAGTAGTATACATCTGTGTATTTACAACTTATATTGCTAAATTACAAGAAGTATTTCTGCTCTATGACAACTGCATAATTCAGTTCAGTGCAGTGGCTTCATTTCATTCTTCAATCTCAATACTATAAGTCTACAAAAATTCTTCCAGCAAGTTCTTTTATGGGACCAAAATCTGCACACCAGGAGACAACCCTTATATTGCTGATAGATTAATTAATGGTACTCTTCCCCCTTTCAAAAGCATCCAAAATCTTCCATAAAGTGAAAGAAACGATTATCACCTTTTTTATTTTTTTATTTATTTATTTTTTATGTTGAGCTATACATGTCATTCCATTATTTTTATATTGCATGTGGAAAGAAACACTTACTCCTTCCCACTCCTATTATCCCTGCACCATTCCTTATATGATCTTCCTTTCTTTAATAGACGCTAGGTGCATGTGTAACTTTCCAATCAAAACAGAAGAAAAAATTGACAACAACATACTATCTTTTAATAGACCAATATATTCATGCAAAAGAAAGAGAAGAGGGAGAGGGGGCAATGATGGAAGAACCATCAGAGTTGCATACACTAAAGGCATCGAACTGTCAAAGGCATCACAGCACCACAAACAAACGATTGAACAATTTTGAACAAGACACAAGGGCATAGATATTGGCCTATAAGTATACTCTCTCTTAATTCTTGCTTTCTTTTTTATTTTCTATAGATAACAGCAATAAAGATTTTGCAGCAATCACCTTTACACATGACCGAAACTAAAACCTTCGTTCCCTTACTCAAAGTAAATCCAAAAGATATATTATAACAAAATTCATCATCATCTAAACTCAGAGCTGAAAGCACAGCATCGGACATAGTCAACACATCATCATCTAGACAAGAATGCCAATAAAAACTGAACCTTCAACTCTAGTGAACAAGGAGTAGTCACAATTTGACTAACAGAACCCATGAGCAAGCAAAGTGGATGAAAATTTGGAGAACCATTGGCAGGAGGCTTGCTTGAGCCCATACAAAGACTTAGTCAATTGGCATACCAAATTGTTGGGCTCTCCCCTACTATTGAAACTAGTTGGTAAGGTCATGAAAACCTCTTCAACCAACTCTCCGTGACGGAAAGCATTATTCACATCAAGTTGAGTGATAGACCACCCTTGAGCAGCAGCAAGAGCAATAAAACACCTGATAGTGACCAATTTGGCTACTGGGTAAAAGGTCTCAAAGTAATCAAATCCTTCCCTTTGGTTGTAACCTTTGGCCACCAAATGAGCTTTGTATCACTCTATGGTGCCATCTGATTTGAACTTGATTTTACAAAACCTACTTACAACTAATTGGTTGTTTACTAGTAGGCAATGGGGTTAAAATCCAAGTATGATTCTCTTCTAAAGCTGAGAGGACTTAACTGCTTCATGATAGAAGCGAGATTCAACAGGTGTGGAGATGGCCAAACTAAAAGACTCTTGAGAATGAGATAAATGGGAATAAGAAATGGATTGTTGAATGAGATATGGAGTACAAGAAAGGTGACTCTCTGGAGAGGATGAAGAAGAAGAAACCAACAGATAATGGTAATCTTGAAGATAAGATGGAACATGTTTTGGGCTAGTGGACTTTCTGACTGGAAGAGTAAAGTCTAGGTGAAGAAGATAAAGGTAAGTTGGTTTTTGTGGAAGGAAAAATTGAACTGGGCAGTGTATAAACTAAGGATTCTGTGGGGATAGGGACACAATTAGGTAATGATATAGGTTGTGAGGAATCTGTGGAAATAGAATGAAGTGTATCAAGTAATGGTATAGTAGGTATAGAATCTGAGAAAGAAGATGAGTCGAGAAAATGAGGAGCAACCTGATTCGGAGGAGTAAGGAAAGTATTATCTGAGAAAATAATAGGTAGGCAAGGACTAGGATCATCTAGCATAGAGTCTAAGGAAGGACTGGTAACGGAAGTAGAAGTGTGAAAAGCAAAGTTATCCTCATTAAAGACAACATCCCTGGAAATAAAAATCTTCTATGTGTTTAGGTCAAACAATTTATACCCTTTGATTCCAAAAGGATAACCAATAAAGACACAAGATTTTTCTCTTGGAGAAAATTTGGTTCTTTGATGAGAAAAGGTAGAGGCATAAGCAAGACATCCAAAAACTAAGATGGGAATAGGTGGAAGGTTTGTTCATGAGGAGTTCAAAAGAGGAGGCAATCGGTTGATGATATATGCAGCTAGGCCCGGTTCCGGGGTAAGCCCAGCAAGCCCCGGGTGTCACGACCCAAATCCGTAATATGATTCGGAGTCGGACCGGCATGCTAATACCAAGCCTATGCCTGATATTAACACGAACCAACTAAAAGGAGTATAAATTTTTCTCCTTTCTTTTCTTTTCTCTCGTCCTGATTCTTTAACTTCTTCTTGGTTGGGAACTCCCAATACTATAAACATACTCCTTTACAAAACGAATGAGTATACTAGTCCACCTAAAGGAAGTGATAGTAGTCAGAGCATCAATAACTGTTTATACAAAATACATCAGTATGTGGACATAATAACTCTAATACAGCGGAACACTATCTAAACCTATACATCACTTCTGCTTTATTTATATAAAAACTCAAACATCTAAGACTTGTTCTAGATACCACAAACTTGCTCCTCCATGTTGAGACTCTTGGCTGTATCATAAGATGTTCCTGCAATCTGAGCAACCCACTTTGCTCAGGAAAGGAATTGTGACATGAAGATTTAACAGTATGCATGAATGCATGATAAACAGAATAATCTTCGTGGATATGACTTGCGTATAAACAGTTCATGCTAAAATGATTTCATGAGTTTCTTGCACATATATGTTTCATACTGATGAACATAATATCTGATAACTTGTAAGGCATAATATATTTATTGAAATCTAAACATATAGCATGATTCTTTTATATGTAAACTAAACATGTTCCCTTAAACTGTTCTGAAGAGAAAACTTATCTCATACTATTGCATAAAATAGCAAAACTATATGGAATATGTAACTGAACTTTATCTTTAAGACTATGCCCCTCGTGACCTTACTGGTGCCATGTCTACAGGGTATGAAACCCCTCGTGGCCTTCTTGCCAGTCTACAAAGATCCGAAGATCCCCTCGTGGCCTGGGTTGCCATATCTTCAGGGAATACAACCCCTTGTGGCCTTACTTGTTGCCGGTCTACAGGGAATAAAACCCCTCAAGGCCTGCTACCATGTCTTTAGGGCATACGATCCCTTCGTGGCCTTGAGTTGTCAGTCTACAGGGCATCACACTCAAAACTGTTTTATATGTTCATAAAACATATCATGCTTGTTTATTTTTCAATCTCTCTCTTGCCTTACTAAGCCAAACTTTATAGCATATCCATAACTTGCTTCTAAAATCTATCTTAACTGTACTAACTCAAAACTGTTTCTAAATCAATGCACATTTTCTTTATAAACAAGTATGAAATTGAGTTTATTGAAAACATTGACAAAACATATATAGATATATTCTTAAAACATAGACTATTAAATTTTCATGGCACATTCCCTTACCTCGATCCAGTAGCAGCACAGCAATCTCAAAGCTTGCAATGGAGTTCTCTACTTTCCTTGTTCAGTCCCTAGACCAAAGGATATTAAAATCCAATGATTAGCAGACATTCTAACTCACAAAAGCACTCATGGTTTCCCTTAACTATCAATTCTATAGGTTTTCTAATCCTTCTCACATCCTTACCCTATTTAGGTTCCTAGGAGTCTCTATATCGCAACCCAAAGGCAACCAAACAAGCAAACGAAGCAATAATGGCAAAACATCAAAACTAGTTCTATTTACTGCCTAAATCAGAAACCATATTGCAGGACTCAAAATATTTCGTTTCTATACTAGATGGTATAATTAGGACATATAAAAATTCTCCCATTTAGTAAACACATTATTTATCATGCATACCAAATTTCAACTCAATTCACTTGTCCAATTGTAAGAATAAATTCTTCAAAGTCTCACTATTTTGAGTTGCTGTGAATCTGATTACCTACAGGACAGTCCTCTTATACAATTTATTTGACCAACTATAACATTTTAAAACACCATGAAATTTCATAGGGACACAATAATATCAGTCTAATATACATAGTAAAAGTTTCAGAATTATGTGACCTCTGTAAAATTTATAAAAATTGCCACAACTCAGTGTACTTAGATATATCTTGACAAATTTAACATCTTAGAATAAAATTCATAACTCATTCAATACTAACCCAAATGATGTAATTCTTAATTCTAAATTCAAGCTTGTGTGTTAGCTTCAATTCTGTTCAAACTTGGCATCCAAATTCCACAATTACAATTTATTACCTATTTTATAAACTTAAAACACAGAATCTGTTCAGGTGACAAATTTGCACAGTTTTATCTTAAATTCCCAAACAAATACCAAAACTCATTATTTTTCTATGAAATTTCATATACATAACCTAGACATATAATAGATTACCCTAGAGAAAACTGTTTCCTCACATCTATTTCCAATAAGAACAGAATTTCCATGAAATTTCACTGTTCACGCAGATCTGACAGAGCAGTAAAATTTCCAGCAACTACCACTTCAAATCCCACATGCATGTCCATAAAAATTCATTTTCCTTAACCCAAAATCATATTTCTACAAACCCATAACCTCAAAGTCTAGAAATCATGAAGATTAACCAACAATTTCAACTATATCCATTTCAAAACTTTATTAAAATCATAAACACTTACCTAGCTTATGATTTCTTGAAGGAAGAGGGCTAGACTCTTTTTCTAACTTGAATTGTGGAGGAAGATGAGAGGAAACAAAGATTGGTTTCCTCCCCCTAGCTGCTGGACCCGTGGGGTGAGAGGGAGACGGGAGAGCATTTGTGTTCTTCTTCTTTTCTTTTGTTCATGTTAGAGAAATGAGGGACATCAAAGGGTGGGGTGGGGGCTGGCCAGCAGAAGGAGAGTTTCTCTCTCTTTCTTTTCATTTCTTTCTTCTTGAACAAAAATGAAATGAAATGAGTGCAAGGCATGGCCGGCCAATATAAGAGAGGGGATGTGCTATTAGTGCTTGCCATGTGTCCTTACGCAATAGGAGGGTGAGTGTAAAGCTTTTCCAAATGGTTAGTTTCTATTGGACTTCAAAACTAGGTATGAAATGACCATTTTGCCCCTCTTGTAATCTATTAATTACCTTGATGCCTTATTATAGTTTGGTTGTAATTAAACTATATCCATTTTCATTACTAATGTGTACATAATAATGTAGTGTAGTGATAATCCAAATTAAATTTACTTACTACATAAAATTTATTAAACTTATAATCCTTTATTAGTTTCGAACCAATTTAATTAATTAAACCATTAAGTAGTGTGGGGCATCACACCGGGGCTTGGGCAACACCCCCTCCCAAGGGCAACCAAAAAAAAAAAAAAATTAATAGTATATATTTAAAAAATAAATAAATAAATTAAAGGCATGAAAAAAAATTAGTGTACATAAATTTATTTTTTTTAACTAGTAAGGGCAACACAGCAACAAAATCAAAGGCATAAAAAACAAATTTAGAGTACATAAATTTTTTTTATTTTTTTTATTTTTTAACTAGTATACATAATAAAAAAAAAAAAATTGAGAGGGCATCCTAATAACCAACGGATAAAGGGCAACAAACCAACAAAAGACCAATGGATCAAAGAATTAACCCAAACAAAAAATTACAAATAAATCCCTAAATCTCACAAACAAAACACAAGCTTTTTTCAAAAAAATTAAAACACAGCTACGGGCTACTGCTTACTGCCCAAAAGAAAAAAAGAAAAAAAATCCCTAATCCCTAATCCTACCTTCCCAATCCAAAAGCACAAGCTTCTCAATCCTCTGCCGGATCCGCTGCCAGGCACGCAGCGCACACAGGGAGAGGTCGAAGCACGCAATGACAGCTATTGAGGATTGAGCCGTGAGCACTTGAGCAGCGCCAGCAACTGGTACTCTCTCTCTCTCTCTCTTCTCTCTCTCTCTCTCTCTCTCTCTCTCTCTCTCTCTCTCTCTCTCTCATTTGATGAACTGATGAGTTTTGAATTTGGGAAATTGATTGTTGCTGTGCTAGTGGGCAGTGGCTTTAACTTTAGTGCTTTTGGCCTTTTCCTTATCAAAACTTTATCTTCTTTACACTTTAGTGCCTGGCTGCCTGGCAGTGACTTTAGAGTTTAGAGTTTAGTGCTTTTGGCCTTTTGCAACTTCTTTAGAGTTTGGAGTTTAGTGCCTGGCTGCCTGCCCATTTGACCGAATAGGTTGATTTTTGTGATTTTGGTCTTAAGTCTTAACTCTTTGTACAGGGTGTGTGTGACTACTCAACTGCTAAGTGAGTTGAGTAAATGGCCAAATATGTATTTTATAATTATTTGAATAGTGTAATTATAGTGTAATGTTATGCTTTGTTTTATTATTATTATTTTTTAATGATAGTGTAATAGTATAATAGTGTTAATGTCTTAGAATTTATTAACACTAATAAATTTTTTAATTAAAAAACTACTAGGCATATAATAATGTTAAATAGGTATTAGTTATAGATTTTTAGAATTGTAATATAATTTTTTATTATTTGAATGAGATTATAATAAAGCACCATAACCGAGGTTACATTTTTTTTTAAAATGTAATTTAAGCTAAGCTAAGATGCACAATATAACCTTGATTTTGTATAAATAGGTGGGCTAAAATTTTTTTGGACTATATGTTATTTTTTTAATATTTAATAAATAGGTGGGCAACCAAATTCGGGATGGGGCTTGGGCAACCAAAATCTCGGAACTGGCCCTGTATGCAGCAGTAAGAACACACTCTCCCCAGAATTTCAAGGGAAAATGGGATTGGAACCTAATGGCTCTAGCTACATTTAAGAGGTGATGTTTCCTTTGCGCTACAGAGTTCTGTTGTGGTGTGGCAACACAAGAGGATTGATGTATGACACCTCTAGTACTGAAAAACGTATGACATAAGGAACTCCAAGCGATTGATTCTTCTGACAGCCTTGATTTTGACGTTAAATTGGGTTTCAACCATTGTAAAGAAGGAAATGAGAAGAACCCATTTTCATTTACACAGAAACAATCTCATATGAAATTGAGATATGTGTTTGAGCTACAATAACATCAAAAATTGATAAATACATATATCAAGATGAGAAAGTGATGGATAGAAAAAATATTTTTGATGTTAGGAAAAATTAATTCTAATCAAGGCAGTAGATGTTTATAATTTCAAACTGTAAAAGCTTATTTCTATATACATCATCTTTGTCATGCCCCGAACCCAAAATGTGAGTTAGGCACATGACAACGGCCGCACAAATAAAAATATTTATCTTACCTGTATATGCAAGGCCTCAACAAAGTTCAAAACTTTTGATTAATCTTTCATTAATTAAAATTTGACAGTTCAAAAATAACTAGTTTCCAATGAGTTAATAGCTAAAGAAATTTTCAAAAAAAACAACTGGTATAAATTCCTCGAATATAAAATAAACTAGACTATAAACCGCGCAATGCGCGGCTCTTTTTCATTGTTTTTCTATAAATATGTTCCTAACAAAGCAACTAAACTAAGAAGAAGGAAGAAATAATAACAATAATGAAAAGGAAAAAAAAATTAGAAAAAAAAAATAGAATATGTAAATAATTTTTCTTTGCGCTTAAAAATAGAAATGATCATTTTTATTATATCTTCTCAAATGTATTATAGTAATCATTATTATATTTCATCAAATGGGGATATTGAACATAAAGTCAATGGGGTTTATATCCCGGGATTGTATTGACTTAGTAAAAAAAAAAACTCAGTTCACATCGTTTATAAATTTCAATCACTTTGGTGAATCTTAATTGTTTCATATAAAGATTATAAATGTTTAGAGGTTTTTCATTTTTGTTTAACTTACAACACGTTTGTAGTACAAATAAATAATACAATTTGTCACATATTTATCCCATCTTTACTTTTTTTGACTTTCTTTTGTTTCTCTTTTCATCTTTTTTTGGGCAATTTATCACTTATTAATAATCACATAAACAATATTTGTAACCTTAGAAGTTCATCATATAACAAATTAGTCCACAGAGATAAAAATGGCAATGTCATCTTAGGTTTAACTCGTATGTTATGAAAATTTAACATGTAGAAAAAAAACATATTAAGATGTTATTCCCTCTGCCCTTGGAAAAAAAAAAAAAAAAAAAAGTTACATAGGGATTGAACCCACGCCCCTACCCTCACAAATGCGTGAGACTTTTTTAAGAGAGAAATGACCACTCGGATGAATGTCCAAGTTGTAATTTAAATGTATATTTAAAATAACATACATTGTGTTTAACATATTTGGCTCTAATTGGAGCATCTAATTGGGTAGTGGGTATTTAATTTATTAATGGTGTAGTTTTTATTATGGGATAGTGGGTATTTAATTTATTAATTGTGTTATTTTTATTATGGGGTAGTGGGTATTTAATTTATTAATGATGTAATTTTTTTTAATAAACTGATACATGGCAAGCAGAAGACGTTGCCTTAGATGCCACGTGGCAGAAAGATGGCAATGTCTTCTGCTTTAATTTATACTAGTCGTAGACCCGCGCACTGCGCGGATATTTTGATGTTTTTATTTTAAATGTAGCATAATTGAAATGGTATATTATAGAATTTGTAATTTAGAAAAGCCACCTTTATTTGAAATAGTATTTTAATTTTAAATTGTAGTGTAACATAATTTATTTTCTTTTCATATATCATATATAAGAGAATGTTATTTTGCTTTTTTGCAGTACTTTTTGGACATTTAGTAAAGGCTATTATTTTTTTTTTTTTTTTTTTTTAATTTTACATTGTTGGAACTATTAAAAGAAATAAATTAAGAGTGTGTAAGCATATTTGTTTGTTCTAATTTAAAACAATTGCAATTGCAATCTCAATTTTATATTTTTCTTAATTACTTTTAGGTAGTGTAGGTTCATCTTTTTGTTTATTTTCATAATGGATTCTAAATTTCTAAAAGGTTAAATATATATTAGTTTATTCAAGCTCTATATTCTATTGAAATCAAGTTCCTTGTTCTATAAAATGATCTTCTAAATTCTAAGTTGAATGAAATGATTCTATATGATAAAAACTATTGCAAACATACAACATGTGGCGCTCCCTAATGCTTGTAAATATAAATAATTGCAAATGTTGATTGCCTATGCTTATTCTTGTTAGTAATTTTTCGGCCAAGTACATGCATAGAACAACAATGAGAAGGGATTGTATTGACAATTAAAAACGCTATTCTTAACATATTGGATTATTTAAACAATAGTGCATAAATTTTATTTTAATGCAGAAATGATTATTTTCCAATTTCTAATGTAAGATAGAGTAGAAGTTTACATTGAAGTTGATAATTGGAACTATTCCTACCATAATTTATTTGCTAGTTTGTAAGACTCCAAGTCGATTGAACACCTCTTGCAAGTGACATGTATTTCCTCATTTCCATAAGGGTATGGAAATTCACGGTCCCAATGTCCAACACCATTCTTATTGCATTCTTGTTTGTTGGAGAGACAAAAAATTTTTGTGCCTAAAGTTGTATGACGAAGGATTTTCCGACAACTTTGTAGTAGATGTTTTCCATTTTTTTTGTTAAGTATGGATAATAGTATATCTTTTCCATTGTCGTCAAATTCACATATTAATGCAATTGCTAATCCGTATTGTGCGTTTGTGTCACCTTCTTTGGTTGCTTCAAGGAGCATTTGCTTTCCCACAGTTGTTTGTTCTAGTAAGAAGTAATTGTATGCACCAAGCACAAATTTTGCTTGTGTGTTGCCAGCAAAGAAACAGTCATGAAGGAGTGTAAGTTCATCATTCCGGAGGAATACTGGGTGTTGCATTAGTCCGTCCAAATTTACATTTTTAAGTACAAATTCCTTGTTGTAAGTCTATTGTAGTTTTTACAGCTACAAATTTTTCCCATAAATTTAAATAATATTACATTGATGTATAAATAATAGAGTTAAATAAAATACATTATATGGTTCACTTAAATAAAAAACATTACAATTAAAATATATTGTTAAATATAATACAATACATACAACAATGTAAATTCTGTCATAATGATTGCAAAAGTAATGGAATTAGTTTATTATAGAAGGAATAATAACAAAGAATACATGATCAATTGTTTTGAAATGAGTATGTAGTTGAACCAATTTGTATCACACGCAATTTAGGCTATTGAACCAAACTTATGTAGAGTATATATATATATATATAGATGATACAAAGAGGAGACTCTACACATTCAGACGTGGGAAAGTAGCACATGTTGGCAAAGAAGGCAATAAAGCAGCTCATACTATATGCTCGGCATATTGAGAACACGTGTTTGAATAGAAGAGACTCCTGTATTCGGTATTCCTTGAAAGAGTTATTCATATAGATGTAACGTACTCCAATGTAAGGTAACAAAGAATACATTTTTTGTGTTTAGTAATAGTATGTTAACATGCAGTGTTGTAATGCTAATAGAAGCGATGGACTTTCTTTTATTGCATAGAACCTTTATTTTGAGAAATAGGAGTAGAGGTTGACTTAAGATACCTTTTCTTGATGTTGCCCAAGTATTTTGGCGATTTTCTCCCAAGATTGGCAAAAATCTATAGTAGGATTTCTTCTGGTAGTTCTTTTGTGCTTTGCATGATTTGATGAAGTATTGTTATTTTTTATTTTATTTTTTTGCATATAGTAGTATTTTGTATTATTGACTTGTTTTGTATTTATAGATTTGATAGTAAACTATCTAGTGGTAGTTGAAAGGTTTTTTGTCCTTTTTCCTCATTGTAGTTAAAATTTTACTGAATAATTATTTAATGTATATTTAAGTATTGACATTGTGGTTTT
Organism: Fagus crenata; assembly: GCA_014362285.1. NCBI lineage: Eukaryota > Viridiplantae > Streptophyta > Magnoliopsida > Fagales > Fagaceae > Fagus > Fagus crenata. Next base: position 211,916 of record BKZX01030118.1, on the reverse strand, counting down.
TAAGGTTTTATTGTTTTCTATCATGGGTGCTGATGTAACTCTGAAATCAGTGGACGGCAGTCAAGACGAGCAGCTGTGTAGACGACCTGCAAAAGGAAAAGAAGGTGATCGGAGGGGCACCGGTTTAGGGCCGGCCTAGGAGGCTCCAATGCCTTTGTTAGTGGGGTTTTTCCGGTGATCTAATGCAGAGAGATATTTTGTGTATATGAGTCTACTGTTCATACCTGGGTACGGATGGAGGATGGTCTTTTATGCCTTTCGGTCCTCCACGTGGCCTTCCAGAGGCCATCCGATCTTGGGACACCTGGGGAGCTTACGGCCCTTCATCTGTCAAGCGGTGGCTGGCTCATGCGTGGTGCTGGGCGACGCTGCGAGGGCTTCATCCCCGGGATTCTCGGAAGACACCTGCTCTAGGTGAGGTGTTGATTCGGTGAGGTGTCTCACTTGGTTCCCGTAGGAGATAAGGATGGATCTGAACCTGGTGACTAGGCTGTTGTGAATGGTAGAAGGGAGTTGGAAAGGAAGGTCTTCTTCGCAGTAGAAGGTCTTCGTCTTTTACTTGGGAGAAATTAACAAATATCCCCTTCAGTTGCCCCCCTATTCCGTGGTCGTTTTGCCCAGACGGCCTTCGGAATATCAAGAGTCAGGGTCAGGCCAGTAATTTCGCCCACTTTTCTTTTTCTTTTTATTGAGCTTCGTGGCCATAATGGGACATGACGGTTTTCCATCCGGCTGGGACACGTGTCGCTTGGGGGATGGGTACACGCTCCAAGGTACAACCGCCTCTCTTAATGCCGTAACTGTCCCATTTATGCCAGCGTCTTCTTCTTTTTTCAAAAAACATTTTGGCTCTCTGCACTCTCCGCTTTTCGACTGGTTTGGGGTTTTTCTAATTCGAGGAAGTTTTTGCTCCGGTGACCGTTCTCAGAGATTCCTGTTCACGGCAGCAGCTTTTCCGCCGGTAAGTCGACTTCCTTCTCTTATATTTGTTTTCTTTTGTACTGTGGTTGTGTTTTGAGTGGTTGGGGAACAAAAGGCTTCGCCTTTATCCTCTCTTTTTTATTCCGGTAGGTCCTTGCGGTGAGGTTTGAGTGCTGCATTGCCTTTAGGACCCTTATCCCGAGTCCTTATGGTTCTAGGCGTGGGTGACTCTTCGGAGTCGTCGTCCTCTGGTGGGGGGCATTCATTGACGCCGATATCCGGATCTGAGGATCCTGGAAGTCAGGGACGGTCTTCCGAGACCCCCGAGTCATCTTCATCAGAGTCTGTGTCCCAGGAGCCCCATATACCCATTTCGGTCCGAAACCTGAACAAACCCTTCATAGCTGAAGGGGTCCCTTCTAAGCTAATAGATAAGGATGTGGTGAGGATAAGGAGCCGGTATCAAATCCCTGAGAATATAGTGCTTAGATTGCCTAACGATGGTGAATGGGCGTGTTCGTCCAATGGGGAAGACGTTGCCCTCTACGAGGATAGCCTAACTGGTGGTTTGAGGTTGCCCTTTAGACCCTTCGAGAGAGAGGTCCTTCACCGGCTCGGCATATCCCCTAGCCAGTTAAATCCAAACGGCTGGCGGATCATGACAGGCCTTCAGGTCCTTTGGAGGATGGCCAGTGAAGGGGAGTACGATTTATCTATCGATGAGTTCTTCTTTTTGTACAAGTTGACTTACATGCCTTCCACACCGGGGGTTTGGGGTTTCATGCGCCATAGGGGGTCGCCGAGGCTTATCTTGGAGCTCCCAAATTCCAATAGGAGCTGGAAGCCGAAGTTCTTCTTCTTGTGTGGTAGTCATTTTGAGTTTACCCCGGGGGAGGAAGCAGACGAGCTTTATGGCCTTCGTCGATCCTGGGGAGTTCCCAATGCCAATGGTGCACTTCCCTTCCTTTCCTTTTTGTCACTTGTTTTTAGTATTTACGCTTGACGGCCTTCTGGGGATTTACTTAGTGAACTTTTTCCTTTTCAGCTTTTCACCGTCCTTCCCTATCCAAGCGTTTAAAACAGCGTCTTTCACTGGTCACTGACTTTCAGAAGGGAAGGGCAGTGGGATTATTTGATCTTGTGTCTCCCATAACTTTAGCACAATGGTCTTTGGGTCCTGAACCCAGCGCTGAGGTTCTGAAGGCCATCCAGGCATATAACCGAAGTGGGTGACCCCCTTTGTTTCGTTTTTAGATGAAGGTTTGTGCGGTCTTTTCTTGATGCCCTTCTTTTTGTTACAGGCATGACTACCAGGGCTGAGTGTAAGCGTCTGAGGGAAGCGGCGCAGAAGGTGGACGACCTTCCTGACGCGAGTGCTCTATTTTCCAAGAAAGCTAAGTCTCAGAAGAAGGTGCCCATGGAGAAGGGCACCAGTTCTAAGAAGGGAGGTCGTCAAGACAAACCTCTTCCTGCTGCAAAGGGTAGGGCTGCTGAGAAGGTCCATGTGTACCATGAGGTCCCTTCTTCTCCAGTTAGAGCATTAAAGGGGAAGGAAGTGAACCTTGAAGAGATTCAGCCCACCATCTACAGCAGCTCATCCAGGGCCATGGACAAGGTGAAGGAGATGTACGAGCAGGTCGACTTGGAGGTGTATGATCATGTAGAGGATTTGGACCTTCTGCGCTTATCGATTCAAGATTCATTGAAGGTTGTCTTCTTCTCCTTTTATTTTTAAATATGCCTCCATATTTTCTTCTCTTCTGACCCTTTTTTTTTTTCAGGCTGCAGGACAAGTGTTTGTTTTGGGCAACCGGGTTCGCATGTCAGCGCGTGAGTCAGCGAAGCTTAAGGCAGATCTTGAGAAGGCCAATGCTCAATCCTTTGCCCATCAAGAGGCTATGGAGACCCTCAATGCTGAAAGGGGAGTTCTGAAGGGCCAAGTGAAGAAGCTGGAGACTGACCTCAAAGCTAAGGACGGTCGTCTGTCTGCCTTGGAGAAGGAGCGTGACGAGTTGTCGCGGAAAATCGTGGCCTTCAACAACAGGTCTTAAGTGCTCGGGAGACGGCCGTCAACGAGTTTAAAGCTTCTGAGGAGTTCGAGGATGATACTCGCCGCTACTATGTTGCAGGTTTCGAGCATTTCAGGAAGAGGGTTGCTCTCGCTTTTGGGGATGCCCAGGATTGGGCCATGGTGAAGATCATTGATGACGAAGAAACCACTGTTGCAGAAGGGGATAGTGAGGAAGAAGAGGAAGGGGATGACGTCCAGTCAAAAGAACAGGTGACCATTCCGCCGGATGCCCCTTCAGTTCTTCCTAGTAGCGACCAGAGTGGCGGTCCGGCCTCAGGTTCTGCGGAAGAGCCAGCTGCTTCCCTGGATGAGGGGGTCACTGTCCCTTCAACTGATAAAGAGGCGCCTTAGTTTTATTTTCTCCATGTATAGTTCAACTAGGAGGGTTTTCTTTTGAAGAAACATACAATGTTGCTCTGAACAAGGTCATGTTTACTCCTACTGGAAGGGGTGTGGCCAGTACTTAACACAATCTGTCGGTTAGGGTCATGTTTACTCCTTGTGGAAGGGGTGTGACCCGTACTTAACATACTTTTTTGGCTAGGGCCATGTTTACTCCTTGTGGAAGGGGTGTGGCCCATTTTAACAATGAAATTATGTCCTTGTGTAGTTTTTCTCTGTCATTTCTTTTACTCTCGTAAATCAGAACGCTCATTTTTGCACAAGAGCAACTTAACAATACATAGAAGAACGCTGTTGATGGTTTTCTACAATAAGCATGCCTCGGGGGCATCTATATTGATAATGTATGGAAGAACGTGCTTGACGGTCTTCTTCTATAAATGCACCCCTTCTTGGGTGTCTAACTTGATAAGGAACAGAAGAGCTTCCTTGAAGGTCTTCTTGTATAAATGCACCCCTTCTTGGGTGTCTAACTGGATAATGAACAGAAGAGCTTCCTTGAAGGTCTTCTTGTGTAAATGCACCCCTTCTTGGGTGTCTGACTTGATAAAGAGCAGAAGAGCTTCCTTGAAGGTCTTCTAGTATAAATGCACCCCTTCTTGGGTGTCTGACTTGATAAAGAACAGAAGAGCTT
>BKZX01030118.1:191666-207878 GCA_014362285.1 Fagus crenata | reverse complement strand
ACAGAAGAGCTTCCTTGAAGGTCTTCTAGTATAAATGCACCCCTTGGTGTCTAACTTGTGCACCGCGTAGGTGTCTAACTTGTGCACCGCGTAGGTGTCTAACTTGTTGTGTTGACGCCCTTCAATGCAACGATTGATAGTATTCGGGTGATAGTAAACGTACTTGGACAATTATTCAAATGAAGATGGTTTGAACAATTATTTAAATGAAGATGGTCTTCTATTCATAGATAAAAGCCATTGTTTGAGTATACAAACTTCTTAACCATAAGGGAGGTGACTAACGTACGTACCTTAAGGGTAGTACTTCTTGAGATGCTCCGCATTCCAAGGATGAGGTAGCTTCTTTCCATGACGGTCCTCTAGATGATAGGTGCCCCTTCGGTAATATTGGATGACCTTGTAAGGGCCTTCCCAGTTGGGGCCTAGCTTTCCCTGTGATGGGTCCTTAGTCGCTTGGGTGACCTTCCTTAAGACCCAGTCGCCGACTTCAAAGCGTCGGAGCTTTACTCTGGTGTTATAATACCTAGCCATCCTTCCTTGGTAAAGTGCAATTCTTTGCGCTGCTTTTCCTCTTGCTTCATCCAGAAGGTCAAGGTTCAAGCGAAGCTGCCCTTCGTTCTCTTCTTCTGTGTGGAAGGTCGTCCGGAAGGTGGTTAGGCCGATTTCAACGGGGATCACGGCCTCTGTGCCAAATGTGAGCTTAAAAGGGGTTTCTCTTGTTGGGGTTCTCACTGTGGTTCGGTAGGCCCATAGTATACTTGGGAGTTCCTCCACCCACATGCCCTTTGCCCCTTCAAGCCGGGTCTTGATCTGCTTGAGCAAGGTCCGGTTTGTAACCTCGACTTGACCATTAGCTTGTGGGTGCCTAGGGGAGGAATAGTGGTTCTTTATGTTTAACTGACTGCACATCTCCCTGAAGGGTCCGTTATCAAATTGTTTTCCATTGTCAGAGATCAGGACTCGCGGAATTCCGAATCGACAGATGACGGCCTTCCAGACAAAACTCTTGACATTCTTTTCTGAGATTATTGCCAAGGGTTCAGCCTCCACCCATTTGGTAAAGTAGTCGATTGCAACCACTAGAAATTTTGCTTGTTTTGTCCCTACTGGAAATGGCCCCATGATGTCTAGCCCCCATTGTGCGAAGGGCCAAGGTGAGGTGATGGGTGTGGCCTCCTCCGGTGGTACCCTTGGAATGTTGGAGAAACGTTGGCACTTATCACAAGCCTTCACATATTGGGTGGCGTCATGTAGGAGAGACGGCCAATAGTAGCCTGCCCTCGTGAGTTTATGCGCCAAAGATCTTGCCCCCGAATGGTTTCCGCAAATCCCTTCATGGACTTCCCTGATAACATAGTTGGCCTCTTCAGGTGATAGACATCTAAGGTAGGGTCGTGAAAACCCTATCTTGTAAAGGATGCCCCCTAGCAACCGGAAATGAGAAGCCTTTATTCTGAGCTTGTGCGCTTCTGTCCTATCTGCCGGAAGTGTCCCTTCCATGAGATAACGGGTTATGGGTGACATCCATGTCGTATTGTCGGCGATGGAGTTCACTATTTCCTCTTCCGTGGAAGGTCTTCCTTGGATCTCAATGAAGCCATCTATCTCAATTCCTGATGATGCCAATCTAGCTAGACGATCGGCGGCTACGTTGTCTTCCCTTGGAATTTGGAGCAGTTGTACTTCTTCGAAATGAGCTAACAGAGTCTTGACGGTCGTCAAGTATTTTTTCATCCTCTCCTCCTTAGCTTCATATTCGCCCTTCACTTGCCCCACAATTAACTGAGAGTCGCTTTTGATGGTTAATGCCTTGATTCCCATGCCCTTGATTAACCTTAGCCCGGCTAGAAGGGCTTCATATTCCGCTTCGTTGTTCGTGGCACGGAAACGAAGCTGAAGGGCATATTCAAATTTATCTCCTTCAGGGGAAACTAGGATGACTCCTGCCCCACTCATTTCTTTAGTGGAGGATCCATCTATGCTCACCGTCCAGGTTGCACCTTCTCCTGGTTTCTCATCTTCCTTTAACGGGTGTGTGAATTCCGCAATGAAATCGGCTAAAGCTTGGGCCTTTATTGCTGTGCGTGGCTTGTAGTTTATGTCAAATTCACCTATTTCTATGGACCAATGTACCAATCTCCCAGCCGCATCTGGCTTGTTCATGGCCTTCCTGATGGGATAGTCGGTCATGACTATGATTGTGTGGGCTTGGAAGTATGGCCTAAGTTTTCTGGAGGCGATCAGTAGGGCAAAGGCCAATTTTTCCATGTTGGTATATCTTTCCTCGGCGCCCCTTAAGGCCCTACTGGTGTAGTAGACGGGCTTCTGGACGCGTCCCTCTTCACGAATTAGAGCAGAACTGACTGCTGAAGCAGATACGGCCAAGTACAGATACAACGCTTCTCCCGTCTGGGAAGGGCTAAGTAACGGCGGGGAAGTCAAATAGGCCTTTAGTTCTTCAAAAGCTTGTTGACACTCTTCCGTCCACTGGAAGGCCTTCCTTAAAATTTTGAAGAAAGGTAGGCACTTGTCCGTGGATCTTGAAACGAATCTGTTTAGAGCGGCTACCTTCCCCGTTAAGCTTTGAACTTCTTTGACGGTCTTCGAAGGGGACATTTCCAAAATAGCCTTGATTTTGTCCGGGTTGGCTTCTATCCCACGCTGGGATACCATGAAGCCGAGAAACTTGCCGGAAGAGACTCCGAAGACACACTTAGCAGGATTTAGCTTCATGTTATACCTTCTTAATGCCTGGAAGGTCTCTTTTAAATCAACAAGGTGGTCATCATCCTTCTTGCTTTTTACTAGCATGTCATCTACATATACTTCCACGTTTCTTCCAATCTGGTCGTGAAACATCTTATTTACCAACCTCTGGTAGGTAGCTCCAGCATTTTTAAGGCCGAAAGACATCACCTTGTAACAGAAAAGCCCCCTACTAGTGATGAAGGCCGTCTTCTCTTGGTCTTCCTCTGCCATTTGAATTTGATTGTAGCCCGAGAAGGCATCCATGAAGCTGAGCAGCTTATGCCCAGCAGTAGAATCCACTAGTTGATCTATTCTTGGGAGGGGATAACTATCCTTGGGGCAAGCCTTGTTTAGATCCGTGAAATCGACACACATTCGCCACTTGCCGGTGGATTTTTTGACCATCACAACGTTGGCAAGCCATTCCGGGTAATAAACTTCCCTTATGAAACCTGCCTGTAGTAGTTTGTCTACCTCTTCCATTACAGTTGCGTTTCTCTCAGAGGCGAAGACCCGCCTCTTCTGCTTGACAGGCTGGAAGGAGGGGTTGACATTTAGCTGATGGGCTACTACTTTGGTGCTGATGCCCGGCATGTCGGCATGGCTCCAGGCAAAAATATCGGCATTTTCCCTTAAAAACCGCACTATCGACTCTCGTACTTCTCCCTTTATAGAGGTGCCTATTCGTGTTGTCTTCTTTTCGTTAGGAAGGCCTTCTACTAGTACGATCTCTTCTAGCGCTTCGGTTGGTTCAGCAATGCTTTGTCGTTCTTCGACAATCAGTGCTTGATGGACCGGCTCTGTGCTTGTGGAGGTCAGATAACATTCTCTGGCCATTGCTTGATCTCCCCTCATCTCCCCTATCCCATTTTCCGTTGGAAAACGGACCAAGAGGTGGTACGTTGAGGTGACAGCTCGGAGGCGGTTTAGAGTAGGGCGTCCGATTATCACATTATAGGCAGAAGGGCAATCTACTACTAAGAAGTCGACCTTCTTGGTGGCCTGTTTCGGATAGGTACCTGCTACGAGTTGGAGGGTGATTATACCAAGTGGATAGACACTGGTTCCTGCGAAACCAACCAATGGGGTCTCGATGGGTCGCAGCTGGGCCTTATCAACTCTCATCTGCTGGAAGGCCGTCAAGTAGATAATATCCGCCGAGCTGCCATTGTCAATCAAGACGCGCCTTGTGGAGTAGCCTGCAATTTCCAGAGTGACGACCAAAGCATCGTCATGAGGGTGGAAGACCTTGCGGGCATCTTCCTCTGCAAAAGTAATGGGAAGGTCTTCCAGCTTCGATTTTTTGTCCATCTGCTGTGTTACCAGCACGTTGCGCATTTGGCGCGCATAAGCTTTCCGTGAGGAGCGCGAAGTTCCTCCCGCTGCCACTCCTTCGGTTATCACATGAATTTCTCCTAGTGGGAGGGGTCGTGGAAGGACTTCCACTGGAGGTCGTTGTTGACGGGGCCCTTGAGGCCGGCCCTCTCTCTGTCCCCTTTCAACGAATCTTTGTAACTTTCCCTGCTTGATCAATTCCTCGATCTGCCTCTTCAAGTCGTAACAATCCTCTGTGTTGTGGCCGTGGTCCCTATGAAAACGACAGTACTTGTCCCTCGGCCTTTTGTCAGGATCTGTCAACAACTTGCCCGGCCACTTCATAGCCGGATCATTTCTTATTTGCATGAAAATATGGTCTACAGGAGCATTTAGGGGAGTGAAGTGGTTGAATCTCTCGTTGAATCCCCTTCCAGTCCTATCCTCCTGTCTCCTGTTTCTGTTCTGCTGAGCTTTGGGCCTGGTATCATGGGGCTCCGCAGGACGGTCTGGATGTTCCCACTTCCTCTTCTTTCCTGTGGTTTGGTCTCGAGCCAGAAGGGCTTCCTCCCCATTCATATGCCGCTGAGCCTCATACATCATCTCTGTCATGGTGCTTGGAGGGTCTTTATAGACCGAGAACAAGAAATCTCCTGCCTGAAGACCGGAGATGAAGGCAGTCAACACCACTTTGTCGTCTGCTCCGTCAACCAATAACGTTTCTTTATTAAACCGGGTGAGGTAGGATCTCAAAGTTTCCCCTTCTTTCTGTTTAATATTCAGGAGGTGCGTAGTAGGTCGTCCGTATCGTTGTGCACCAATGAAATGGTTGAAAAACAAATGACTAAGCTGAGCAAAGGATCCTATCGAGTCAGGTGTTATCTTTTTAAACCATACTCTAGCGGGTCCCTTAAGGGTAGTGGGAAAGGCACGACACATGATTTCGTCCGGGACCCCTTGAAGACACATCACGGTCTTAAAAGATTCGAGATGGTCGAGGGGATCTTTTGACCCGTCAAAGATTTCTAAAGAAGGCATTCTGAATTTAGATGGTAGAGGAAAAGAGATTACCGCTTTCGTGAAGGGAGAATCTGTTGTGTGGACAAGATCATCAAGGTTCTTGGCTGTCCGTCCTTTAAATTCGTCCTTCATCTTCCCCATTTGTATCCTCATTGCCTTCAGCTCTTGTTCCCATTTGGCCGATGACTCCTCAACGGTTATCCTCGTGTTTTCACCCTTCGTCTCATCCTCCTGCTCTTGGCGGTGCTCCTGTTGTTGCTCCTGCTGTTGTTCTTGTTGTTGTTCTTGTCGAGACTCAGCATCCCCCCTTTCCTTACTCTTCCCCTTGTCCTTTGCCTTCTACTTCTCAGCCTCCTGTTGCTGGAGCTTCTGGTTAAGGGCCTGGTTCTGTCGAGTGAGTTCCTGAAGGTTTGCAGTGAGATCCCGTACTTGTTTCTCCATCGCAGCCACCTCAGGAGATTGGCTACTGGAGGGGAGCGTCTGGGCGTGTATTTCCATCGATCGCGTCCTGACCATGCAGTCCTTTTATATCGGTGCGGTGAAAGGCAAATATATGCTTGTTTCCCACAGACGGCGCCAACTGATGTAACTCTGAAATCAGTGGACGGCAGTCAAGACGAGCAGCTGTGTAGACGACCTGCAAGAGGAAAAGAAGGTGATCGGAGGGGCACCGGTTTGGGGCCGGCCTAGGAGGCTCTGATGCCTTCGTTAGTGGGGTTTTTTCGGTGATCCAATGCAGAGAGATATTTTGTGTATATGAGTCTACTGTTCATACCTGGGTATGGATGGAGGATGGTCTTTTATGCCTTTCGGTCCTCCACGTGGCCTTCCAGAGGCCGTCCGATCTTGGGACGCCTGGGGAGCTTACGGCCCTTCATCTATCAAGCGGTGGCTGGCTCATGCGTGGTGCTGGGCGACGCTGCGAGGGCTTCATCCCCGGGATTCTCGGAAGACACCTGCTCTAGGTGAGGTGTTGATTCGGTGAGGTGTCTCACTTGGTTCCCGTAGGAGATAAGGATGGATCTGAACCTGGTGACTAGGCTGTTGTGAATGGTAGAAGGGAGTTGGAAAGGAAGGTCTTCTTCGCAGTAGAAGGTCTTCGTCTTTTACTTGGGAGAAATTAACAAATATCCCCTTCAGGTGCCTTTGTAAATGTTACTATAATGATAGGAATTTATTTCAAAAGATTATAATGGTGTAACGCTCTTATGTGAGCCATGAACCATGAGGATTGCCTTCAGGTTAGAGCTTAATAAGAGACTGGACAAAGTACGTTCTGTGCATTAAGTACATGTCTCACCCTTTAAGGTTGTTACATGATTGTCAAACTATTTGTTGAACATTTCATATCACGTGAACTTTACATTTGTTACTACCCAGCTTCTTTAATGTTATTATAGAAGCAATTGTCTGCCTTAATAATTCTTCCTCAATTTTAGATATCTACCAAATGTTATTTGTGTTTTTAATGTATTTGTTAAAGTGACTATTCATAGCTATATTTTACGTAGATATTAAAAATTACAACTCCAATAAAAAAGCAATGGGCTATAAAGAGTGAATTATTTAGACACATTATAAAGCATTCTAATTTAAGACATAACATAAGGTTACATTAAATCCTACCATAATTTATTTGCTAATTTATAAATTTCCAAGTCGATTGAACACATCTTGCATTTGACATATAATTCATCATTTCCATAAGGGTATGGAAAATCACGGTCCCAATGACCAACTCCCTCCTTATTGCATTCTTGTTTGTTGGATAGACGAAATTTTTTTGTTCCTAAAGTAGTATGACTAAGGATCCTTCGACAATTTTATAGTAGATGCTTTCCATTTGGTTGGTTAAGTATTGATAAGAGTAGTTGTTTTCCATTGTCGTTAAATTCGCATATTAATGCAATTGCTAATCCATATTGTGCGTTTGTTTCTCCTTCTTTGTTTGCTTCATGTAGCATTTGTTTCCCGGCCCATTGTAGTTTTTTCCAGTAAGAAGTAATTGAAAGCTCCAATAACAAACTTTGCTAGTTCTGTTTAAACAGTAAGGTAAGCAAATATTCTAACTCATCTAATTGTTTCATCGTAGGACCTTTATTTCTGGAAGCAATTACAATTCTAGTCACAACCGTTGGTATGTTTTGGACATGGATGTGGTGGAGTTATTGCTGTGGTTGTATTAATGGTTGTTCAAGAATGTAGTGGTTATATTTTCCCTCTAACATATGTAGTTAATTTACATAATTGTTGATTTGTAATTGGTTATGGATCAGATTTAATATTTTTGTTTAAATGTTAAGCATCTTTGAGTATTTTTGTAATTAAGTATTTGTGTTAAGCAACTTTAGAGGGTAAGAGAGTTGAACCCAAACCTTGATTTACTCTGTGTTAATTGATTCTAATGGTAAATGAATTAGTGTCATTTGTTTTAATATTAGGTGTCTTTTATCTGAGTTTTAAATCATAAATAATATTAACACTATATTTTTTTATGCAATGTGAAAAAAGGCGATATATTGAACAGATAGAGGAAATTGTTGTTCATAGATTGATCCAGGATGTTCAATCAGTATCTTGCAAACATGAGTGAGCATTTTTACATTCCTAAATTTGGTCCAGGATAAATAGGCAGTTTTATGAGTATAAAGAAGGATCAAGCTTTAATGTTAGTGCTATATGTATACTATGCGGAAGAATGATTATATATAGTTTGTAGATTTAACATTTACATGCATATGTATTTTTTAGGAAAGACTTTTAATTTATTTTCACTTTATTAAGGTAAAAAGCTTTTGTATTGTATAGAACTATAGAGAAAGAGTTGAAGAAAATTAGTATTAAAGTTTTTTGCAACACACTAAGTTTTATTCATGGACCATAAAAGTCTTTGTAACAAACTACATATGAATAGCCAAAAATTTACTATAAAAGTTCATATTGGGAAAAGATTAATTTGCACACCTTAAGAATAGTTGCTTCATATAACGAACTTGGTTAATGTAATATTTATTTTTATTTTTTTGCCAACCATGGCTACCATAAAGTGTTAAAGACACTAAAAAAAAAAATTCACCATTACTTAATTAAAACAAACACTATTCAAATCATTGTCCTAAATCAGAAGGCATTTCAACTTGATTATCCTAGCTTTATCTTCTTTCCTGAAGTTTGTTTTGCACTTTTTGCTTTGCAACGATTCACCAGAGTTTGAAGGAGGATGTTGTCATCGTCAGATTCTCCGTTTTTACATAAGATGATGAATTCCTTGGTTGATATCCATTGGTTGTGAATGATTTTGTATCCACAATTTTAGAATTGGTTGTGACACATTTCTCATAAGTCTTTTCCTCCTTCTCATCAATTCCAAATGCTTCCTACATCCATATTAATCATTGTTAGAAAATTGAAATATAGTATATCTATTTCGCCATAAAATATATATAAATTTGAGAGCTTACTGTTGTGATAGTATCGAGTTTCAGTGATCTTTCAAATTCTGGATTGTAATCGAACACCTTATGTATTGTATAGTACTGCCAGCCTTCTTTCCAATTATAGTCATTGAGTTTTATTTCGAACACAAATTTTTTCCCAATTAAATTATGTATGTCAATGGACAAGTTTATATTTGCATCTCCCTGATAAAATAAAGAATATAATTTGGTGTATTGTAGGAATGGAAACCTGTTTATAAATTTTGTATGTCAATGGACTTACACTTGCACTTTTGTTTGACAGCTCTCTTGCTGTTGTTTGTATCAATCTTTCACCTTCTTTATCAAACAAAGTAAATATCGCATTTTCGGTTTCATCTTCAACATTTAGTTGAATTTTGTACCTGCAGATATAATTTTATATATATTTTTTTTGTTATGTTGTATTTTGAAGATATGTATACTTGTAAAAGTGTGTTTTTTTAATATTTCACCTTGGTATTGGGAACTCAGATTTACTATTGCAAGGTGTGCACCAAAAGTCATTTTCAGAAGTGATTTTTTTGTTGCACTTCTGACATCCAATATAGTACCATCCATAGTCAACTTTAATGTTTGTAATGGTGCAACACATGTGAATTCATTTTCCTGCAACATTAGAGCAATAGTTCATAGTTCATACGTTTATTAATTTTCGTTAAAAGTAAATATAGTATTGATGTGATTCTTTTTGTTAGTAATGTTTAACTGATCATCTGACTCCCATTCCAAGGAGGTTATTTCCTTGATTGATCGCCTATTTTTGTTTATTCTATTTTCAAGGGGTATTTCTTTCTTGAATTGGAAGGGTATTTCCTAGATTCCCAACATGAAAGAAGCAAAATATGTTAACAAACCATTTGGTGGAAAAGCGGTGGTATTAAATCACCGTCCAATACTACCAGTTGTTAGAAAGGGAAGAAGAGAAGACATTGTGTATTTTACAATTAACATACCATATCTATGAAAAGAAATATGAATAGTATTATTATAATATTATTTATCTAATAGGATTTAGGGACTGGTAAAATTAAAATTACCTATCCATCAAAGTTGCAGTTCCAGGAATTTCTAAATTGATGTAAACTTTTGTTGCACTTGTAGATGACAAATAATGTTCTCTTGTATTTCGCCAAAATTTTTAGCTTTTAAATTGAATTGAATTGTAATAATATTTTATTTGTTTACCTTTAAACGTTTTCACGATGGTAGATGTTACTACTATGACGAATGGTCCTGGGTTGTTGTTGTAAAGATCATTTCCAATTTCACCTGATGCTGGTCCCCAAAGGCTAATTCTTATTTTGTTTCTGCTATTAGGAAAAAACATTGAAGTCATATATTGTTTGAAGCAATTTTGATTAAACCAATCTAAATTTATATATGATTAAACTTACTCTGCATTAAGGATATCAATATTTCTCATTGGCACAATAGATCCTTGAACATGAACGTTTTCCACACTTCCAACAACAATCAATTTTCCAATAGTGTCTGCATCATATATAATTGTGTTAGTATTTGGGGATATAAATACTTACTAAAAAAACTATATTATTAGTAAGAAAGGTACCTGTCAAATGGACGTTGTTGTCAATGCGCTTGACGATAGTGTTGTAGTCAACAAAGTCAAATTTATGTCGAGAGATGGTAATCTCGGTCTCTTCTAGTTCCTTAATAAATGTGGTGAGCAGAAAGATTATTTTATTTTCATTTTTTATTGGCTGATAATTATCCTTGTCCTTGTATTCAGCTACTCGAAAATTTGATAGGGAATACAACTGTCCTTCTTGTAGGAGCAGTTTAAACTTGTTTGCAAAGATATTTCTAACTATAGCATGTATAGCATCATCCTGCAGATAAAATAAGTCAAGCCACCTTATTTTTCTTTTGAATTAAGATCCTAATAGGGTAAAGTAGAGGCATTTAAAATTAGATTATATATTCAAATCTAACCTTTTCATCTATAAGAACCATATCCACACTGATTAGTTTTGAAGTTTTCCTGTTGACAGCATTCCACATTCTAGAGAGCTTGACTCTTAATTTCCAATTGTCTTTGTCATCAGAAAGTTGGTTGATAAGATTGTAGCCCATTTTCATAACGGATATAATTATGAATAGTATACGTATTTTGGTAGACCTATTTTTATAATGGAAATAACAAATGTACAGCAATATCTACATTGTATATTGTTATTAGGCAATAGCATATGTATGTAATATATTTTTTTTAGTTGCTTGACTATACTAACAAAGAAAAAAGAAAAATCCATTCACTAAATTTGCTCCAACATATACATGCAAATAATCTATAGCAATCATTGTAAAGTAAATAACTGATGTGTAAAGAAAAAAATTCATTCCAAGTAAGCAGAAGCATAATATAAAGTAAAATTGAGGTAACCCAAATATAATATAAATTATAGATTGAATAGAAGCAATTTATAATATAAAGCGGCGTTATAATAATCTTAAGATTTTCTAATTAAAATATATATATATATATATATATGATGCATAGGATAGAAGAGTTGAGGTAAGAATAAAAGTTGATGCCTTTTGTTATACAAAGGAAAGCAATACATATAGACAAATAGCGAGGAAGCCAAGCAAATGAAACAAAGGAAAACTTTATTTTTGAGAAAAAGATACAAAGACTTTATTGATGATGATAGTAACATACAAAAACAAACATGTTTCTTGTAATCCACAATGGCCAGCAGATCAAAGGAAGAACTTTTGTATTTGAATATTAGAGAACATACATACCTGGTATATAAGGATTGAAGTTCTTCAAAGTTTCAGCATTGGGTCATTGGGTCAACCTATAAAATAGACATTTCATTGTCATAGCCGCAATTGTTGTAGTTATAGTAAGTTTCAGCAAACAATCCTTCTTGTAGTAGTTATAGTAGTGTGTTATTTGCAATTGTTTTGAATTTAATCTATTTTCATGTGGTAATTGAAATGTTTTGAAACTGTTTTGTCTAAGTAATAATTATTTGGTTTAATATTAATTAATAGCATTATTTTTATTTATGATGTTTGGTAACATATTTTCTTGCCAATCAATGGTGATGAGCAATATTGGGTCTTTATACATACGTCCTTTCCCCTTCCTACAATGTCTTTTATTGATTTTATTGACTCTTTCTTTGTAATTAGTTTTCTTTGAAAAGGGTTTGTACACATTCTCTCATGTGTCTTTCTCTTTTCCTTCTTGAAAACAATCTAAGAAGAATATTTCAATTTGATGAAAATTGGAAAACCAAAAAACATTGATACAATGTAAGATATCTATAAAAGCAGTAATTTTGTTTCTCACTGACTATATAAAAGAAGGAAGAGATGTGAAGAGGATGCCCGCTAAAATAAGGATTTGCTTTAAAGGCATTAAGTAACAGAAACCTTTTATTAAAGCATGGTTAGAACTTCTATGGGTAACAGTAGAATTAGCCAAACACACTATAAAGATAATGTGAAAATTGTTAATGATGAAATATAATTACACTAAACTACTACCTACACAATTCACTAAAATGTAACAGCAAAAACACCAACAATCATATCCAATCCAATAACTATGAGTGAATTGGATACGATGCATAACGGTAGAAGGTGGGAATCCTAAACGGCAATGGTGAAAAAAAAAATCTGAAGTAACGGTGAGAAGAGAGAGAGGAAAAGAGAAGAGGTAAAGGCAAATAAAAAAATAAAAAATAAACGTTTAGGGGAGATGAGCAGTCTGTGAGAGAGAGAAAAATAAAATAAAGGATAAACATGGAGTGAAAGAGGAGAGAGAGGGCTGAGGGACAATGATGAGGTGGCATACTATGGAAGCAGGGATTCCGATGTAGCACTCTCTGGAGAAGGTAACAAAATTTCTCTCTGCTTCAGCTTTTAATTTATACTAGTCGGTACCCGTGCGATGCATGGATAGTGTAACAAAAATGACATATATTCCATTTGAAAGAATGTACAATCACTTGAAATGAATAAATTTTAGTAATTTTAGCTCAAAATAATATAATATGGTTGGTCAAATATACAATATTTATCTCAAAATGCAATTGAAAATAAACTCTGACCATCATACTGATCATGTAAAAATCATATACAATTAGAGAAAGATTGTTGCTCAGAAAATTAGTCTCACAATAGCTTCAATGGGTTTGATATCATTCCACTGCACTAAAGATAACATACAACAATCTGAATTGCTTTGATCAATCTCAATAAAGGAATCTAAATGCTTGAAAGGCCTTCAGATCATAGGAGGATTGGCACATAACTACCAGATTTACTTGGTAGAACTTATTGAAATAGGATTGGCACACAATTATTGAGTTTGATAAACCAAAACCAATTAACCAAACAAATAGATTGTAGAAAAGCAACATTAAGTACATGAGCCATTCTCTAGTTGTATTATGACTACTTAAAATGCTTTCAGTCCTTTAAGGAAGTAGCTAATCCTCAATTTGTCTTAATATAGAAAAGAAAAAAAAAAAAAAAAAAAAAAAAAAAAAAAAAAAAAAAAAAAAAAAGATGTACAAATTGAAATGAAGCTTGTAGTTTCACTACTACTGCAATTTTGGTGCTACAACTAAAAATCAAGACCATGGTGATATCGACTGAATGATATTGGATTGCTAGTGTAGACTTACTTTTATAGTAAGTAATTAACATAGTGAAGTGAGCATCTTGGAGCATTTAAATCGATTTTCTAATACTACGACTCTTACACTTTGAAATCATTTTATTCATATTATATGTGTAAAGCGTTGAGGCAAATGAAGGAGTTTGAGGAATAGCTATCAAATACAAGTAGTTTTTCCAATAGTGGCCCCAAAGGTTTCAAGCATATGTAGTACAGCAAGAGAAAGCTCAACATTGGTTAGACCTAATAATGTTAGACATATAATTCATTGTAGAGACAACAACCCAAAAAATTAGCAAGTACACTTATCTTCCACACAAGAAAAAAAAAAAAACACTTCTAAGAGTGTAACTAATAAAGAATCAGCAAGTCTTGAAGGGCAACCATAAACATTAATTTTCTTAAACCAAAAAAAGAAGTCACATGTAAGCAAACTGGAACAAAAAAGCAATAGCTTATCCATTTATCTACCATTGTTTTTAATGACAATTGAAAATAGAAACAAATATGAAAAAGAGAAAGGAGTGGTAAAAAAATAGGCAAACATTGTAAACATCCCAAGCCCTTTTTGATGAGCTTAGGTGATGGAAAGTTTTGTTTAGGCATTTCTTCTAACAGTTTGAGGGAGCAAAAAACATAACATATATATTGTGTGTGTATGTGTGAGTATAACTATATACTCATGTAAATAATTCCAGAGGCACCAACTAATGGAAGCTAACTATTGCATATTTCTTTCTCATAAGTAAAAAGCTTTTACCTATTTCTAACATTCCAAACCTAAAATTTGAGCCATGGCACACTGCCACTGCTCTGCAAAGTCTTTCATGTGCCTTAATCATATAGAACTAAGCAAAAGAACTTATGTTTTCAAGTCACAATTATGTTAGGTGATCATGTTTTCAAAGGGTGCTTTAGTTAGGACGCAACTCTCCCTTGTTTCTGGGATCCCGTCCATTCATTTAGTTTTCCAGATATACCTTGTTACCTCTGACCTCCATACTAACGTCCCTTCATATATGCATCGCATACTTGGCAACTATTATATATCACTATCCTCACCCTTAATTGTGCCACTACCAACACACTCAGCATATTTGAAGTAATCACTAATTTAAGAGCAAATCCATACATTCTAACAAATTATATAAAAAAATTCATTATTGATCTGTATCAAATTAACAATGACTGTGGCTACTTTTTGTGATATGTATCTTTATAGTGGAACATGGAAATCATTATGATTGATTCCATGGTATGTAAAAATCAATTTTCAATTAACGAAATTAAAGCAAGAGGTAAATGATTTGATGAAGATGGAGAGGAGTCAATGAGTTCAGACCCATGAACAAAGTCCCATATTATTAAGGAAGAATTAATAATGGCAAGGAGCAAACAGACTATGTGGTGCCAGCAGGTCAGGGGAACCTTTACTTCAATTTCCAATAAGTGCCAAGAAGGAAATCAATCTTAATCAGTGATCATAAAACGGGAAGAACAAAAATCAACTACAAACAATCAAAATTGTGCCGTAGAAACTGAAGAAGATCAACAAAAAAAAAAAAAAATTTACCTCAAAGGGAATTTTCCGATTATGCTTGTAATCTGGGCGACCAACTGGAACAATCAGTCTTAATCAATGATTTAAAAATAGGAAGAACACAAATTATCAAAATTGCACTGCAGAAACCGAAGGGAAAAAACAAAACAAAAAACTAACCTCGAAAAAATGGCACTGCAGAAAGGTTGAGAGAGAGTGGAAATATATAGGGAAAAATAAATCAGTGGGTTATTGAAGAGTCGAGAGAATGAGAAGGGGAAAGGTTGGAGTTTCAAACCGTTGAGAGACTTGAGAGGAATGAATTGATTGCTGAATTAAAGGGAAATGTTAGCCATTTGTGCTTAATGGGATTAAGGAGTTAAAGAGGCGAAAGAGAGAGAAAAGAGGAGAGAGGGTTACACGGCAATTATTTTTATAGCAATTATTTGTAACAAATCAAGAATTTAAGGAGATAATTAATTGGGCTACATGTATGAGAGAGGGTTTGACATGTGATGGAATAAAGCTGTGAGGGAGAAGCAAATCTGACGTGGCAATATTTGGGAAGGCTAAAAAACAATCTCTCAGCTTCACCTATTAGTTTATATTATCGATTATAGATTATAGATTATAGATATGTAGATGTTCTAACAATTACACAATGACATGTCTGCCATTTATTAAAGCCAAATCCTAATCCCTCTAACATGCACCACCTTGTCCCCAAGATTACTACTCCTTATGCTTTGACATAGGGAAAAAGAGGGGGGAGGGGGGGCGGTGAGCTTGGAGACTCAGTAAATAACCACAAATATCAAAAAGATGGATCAAGCATAAATACAAATAAAATAAATAAGTTTTTCATAAAAACTCATAGACTTAGGGAATTATATCTCAGCATATTCAGAAAATTTATATACAATATACAACGAGTTCAAAGCATCAAAGGTATCATTTGACTTAAAACAATGCACATATTCGATTGGATTTCATATATTTAACGATCTTTGTGACTATAGTCACGCTATATCCCTGTGACTAGGCCTAGAGCCATGCATAGGTCGGTGTTAAGCCCCAGAGAAACTAGTTTCAATGCCAATGTATTGCCCGGGTCCAAAGCATGGTCAAACGATTTAGATTCTTTCTAGAATATATCTGATTTCATTACAGTCAATGTCAAAAGATCATATATCATAAAATATTTGTTCAAAATAAATATTTGGTTCTTTCAAAAAATTCAAACATACTCGATGCAAGTTTGAAGGGAATATAAGTTTCTAAATAACCAACTAAATAATCAAATATTATTTCATTCTAGAATAAATTCTAATTCTTTTTTTAAATAAATATATCTAAATAATTATATAAAAATATACAAGGAAAATCAATATTTAATAAATAAAATATGAAATTTTAAGCCAAAATATAACTAGTTGAGAAAAATGTTA
>BKZX01030118.1:143224-181671 GCA_014362285.1 Fagus crenata | reverse complement strand
CCTACCAATGATGAATAAGAAACAGACTAGGTGGACGTAGGCCCCATTGGCCGAACCACGGTAAATCTGGTGTCATTTTCCCGTTTTTCATACCACCACCCTTTTAAAGAAGAAAAACTTGACTTAGGCTTCGGTCAACCTAAACAGTTCCCTAGCACTGAGGTCCAGGATGACTGGCAAGTTAAAGAAGAAAAACTTGACTTAGGCTTCGGTCAACCTACACGGTTCCCTAGCACTGAGGTCCAGGATGACTGGCAAGTTAAAAAAGAAAACTTGACTTAGGCTTCGGTCAACCTAGATGGTTCCCTAACACTGAGGTCCAGGATGACTAGCAAGTTCAAGAAGAAAACTTGACTTAGGCTTCGGTCAACCTACACGGTTCCCTAGCACTGAGGTCCAGGATGACTGGCATGTTAAAAAAAAAAAAATTGAAATAAGAATAAAAAAAACAACAACTTGGTTTAGACTTCGGTCAACCTAAGGGTTTCGACCTACATGGTTCCTAAGCACTAAAATTGGCTAACTTTAAGAAACACGCATTTTTACATACATGAGAACCCACATGACTTAACTCAAAAGCGCAATACAAGGTATCAAAATCATAAAGAAAGAGACTGGCGATCAAGCAAAAAGAGAAAGAATTGAATTACATACAAGGCAAAAAAGTCAACATTACGAGTCAATATGCATGATTAAGTATGATGTCATTTCCCCCCTTCTTATGAAGGAAACAGGGAACACAGAAACAAATTGTATCACTCCCCTCTTCTCATGAAGGAAACAGGGAATACAAAATAAGTCAGTACAAGAATTAGATTGTTTTGAAACTAATCGACCATCAACATCTGAATCATCTTCTCCTTCTTGAAATTCAACTGTCTGGACTCGATCATCAGCTCCAACATTCCTCATATCCTCGGCCACTTTGGGATCATAAGCTAAATCAGACTTCTTCAAGACTTCATGAGGCTCTAGAACCATTGAGTCCTCAGCGGCATCCTCCTCACACTCTTCTAACACAATAACCCCGAAAGGTTGATGTCTCTGCGTCAAATCATACAATTCAGATGCGTCATCAACCCCGGCCTTGTCGAGGGCCTTGCGCCATCCTTGGATGAAAAATTTGTTGCATTCATCTCTAAGTTGTGACTGTAAAGAATTGGCCGCCTCGTTGAAGCCCTGATCATAGTAAGACTGAGCAACATCTTCAGCCTTCTGAACTTTCGCCTGAGCCTCACCTATAGCATCTTGAAGCCCGCTATTTTCAACCCGAAGTTGAGAAGAAGTGTTTCGCTCCCAGTCCAGCATTTGCTTAAGTTCGGTCACCTGGCGTTCAACATTCAACAAACCCGCCTTGGCACTTTTGCAGGCACTCTCGGCGGCACGGATTTTTGTTGAAGCCAACTTTTCAAAGTCCTTCAAACGCTTAATTTCTTCTTTGGATTGGTTGAGACGTCGTTCGATCTCCAACAGTCATTCGCTGACTTCGAATATACCTTGAACAGCCTGAACAAAAGAAGGCAATCATTTAACACATGTTTGGTTATAGTGAACGATTGAATAGAAAGTTGCGAAACTTACCAAAACGGAGTCACGCTTTAAGTTCTCCAACATATGTTTAGACCTCTTCTCCTACCAAACTTTCATGTCTTCTGGAAGGAGAAGGGCCTTTCCAACTGCGTCGGCCACCTGCCCACCCCGGACATTTCCACTCTTGAGGACCAAATCTCCTTCATTTATGGCTCGGCCATCAACTTGAAAAACACAACTCCACGGCTCTTTCGGATTATTTCGGTGTTGGAGCTGTTGAGAGGTTTGACCTACAGCCTTTTGAAGAGTTCGGGCTTAATTTGCCTTTGCCCTTTTTGGATGGGGGCTTCTTCTTGAGAGGCTCGGTTCGGGGCAACTCTTTCCCTCCCTC
Source organism: Fagus crenata (assembly GCA_014362285.1). NCBI lineage: Eukaryota > Viridiplantae > Streptophyta > Magnoliopsida > Fagales > Fagaceae > Fagus > Fagus crenata. The sequence goes on along the minus strand of BKZX01030118.1, from coordinate 179,750 downwards.
ATCCTCATCGTCCTCTCCCTCTCCTCTTTTCCTCTTCCTCCTCATTACATCTTCACCTTGAGGAAACCCAGGAGGAGGGGGTAGTGAAGAAGTCTCAGAAGACTGTGGGACCGATGTCCCAAGGACGGTCCCAATATCAATTGAATGCCTCTGAACTGGCATGTCCTCCTCTGTTCGACGAATCGGGTTGAAAAAGAGATGGGAACCGAATGACAGGATCGCCAACCTCTGAAGATGGAACAAAGTTAGGATCAATGAGAGGTGTCACAAGCTGAGGTACCTACACTCCTCTTCTAGCTGTGACAGGCACCGCTTGAATGATTTCCTCCTGACCTTTCCCAGAACGAACAACTGTAACCTCAGCCTGACCAAAATTCTTTACAGTTGGCCCTTTTTGAAAAGACTTGTAGGAGGGCTCGTATTCCAACAAAATGGACGCTGCACGTGGACGGCCGCCCGAATCAATAAAGTACGGTCTTTGTAGGATATGTTCAACCATTCTCCTCTCCACAAACTCTACCTTCTTAGCAGTAAACTCTTTGTCTAAAAAGAAAGAAGAGAAACACTCAACCAAAACATATAAAAAGAAATAAAATTGTGTTGCATAAAAGACATGAAATGGTAAAAACCTGGTACACCAAGGATTAAAGGGCAACTAATATGGGGGTTTTGCCAATTCCCCGTGATCACCAAAAAATCTTCATCTTGGCCCTTGCTGGAGTCCGGGAACCTGGTCACCAGTTTTCTAACGGAATTACGGGCGACTAAAGTATATTGTTCCCTACTGGTCGCTTGAAGACTATATACATATGTTATATCATGCACAGTGAGATTTAGGCCGAGCTTTTCCATCAGAACGACCGTCCCCATTACTATCCTAAAAACATTGGGAACACACTGGAGAGGACTTAGCCTAAAATGAGTCAAAAACCGAATAAAAAAGGGATGCATAGGTATTCTAACCCCTCCCTCAACTATGGCTACTATTGGAAGGATGAGATCTTCGCGCTGAAGAAGCGCTAGATCGCTATAAGGAACTTACCGAATATGCACGTCCTCGGGAAAGCCATAGCGACTTTTAAATTGTGCGATTTTGTCTTCGGTATTTACTAGTTTTGCAAATTTGCCCATGACTTGAAAACCTAACGGGCCGAAAAACACAACTAGGATAATGAAAGGTAAAAAGAAATAAAAAGAGTAGAAAGGGACGGGGAGGACTTACTGGCGTGAAGACGGCACAAAAGAGTTAGAGAAAAGATTGACTTAGAGGTTGAGATAAACATTTTTTATCTCTAGAAGTCTAGGTGAAAGGGTAAAAATGAAGTAGGGTCTCCCCCCTTTTATACGAGAGTAGTGAGGCCACGGGTTACCGAGACCTAACCGGTCATGGGCCGATAAAGACCAGGGAATCTTTATAGTAACTTCTCTCGCCCTCCAAAACATCTCATAATGATTTGATGGTTTAGGGAACACCAAACGGCATGATTAATAAAACGAGCCGTCATTCATGAACTAGCCGTAAGGCGAAAAGACGCCAACGTTAGATCTCCATTAATGAGGATCTGCAATATCCCGAAGAAGCAGAACTTTGCCGTCTCACTTGTCATTTCAAATTCTGACCGATCTTGTCAATAATCATCTGGTTCTTGAGCAACGTCATTATAACCAGTCTATTTTGACCGAACATTCGCTCAGAAGACCTTGTTACAGACATGAAGCTCGCTTCAGTCCATCCATCCTTAATCAAACAAAATACGCCCGAATTCCAAATAGTGGTAGTAGACCGAAGAACTTTCGGGGTAACGACAATAACTCGGTCCATCCCCTAACGAGAAACGGACTTATCTTTATGCAGCAAAGATAAATCAGACCCATACGTAACTCGGCCCAAATCAATAACAAAGTGATTGGTCCAACTTTTTAAGAGATTATAGATGAAAAATTATAAAATAATTCCCAAATTCTAAGATACAGAATGACGGTCAATTTAGGAACATGACAACCCCATGTGAAATTATGAAAAGGCGAAATCGGAGGAAACCAGAGATCAGTCAATATACGAAAATGTTGAATTAAATAAAAGCAATGAAGTAGAAACTTCTATACACAAAACAAAACAGGGAACACGAGAAGCTGAGTGTATCATCTCCCCCCTTCTTACGAAGGAAACGGGGAGAAAGAAAATAAAACTAAATAAGGTCTAATACATAGATAAATTTCTCCTAACCATCTACATTTACATTGTCCTCTTTATCGGAAACACCTTTCTCCACATCTTGAACTTCTTCAATCTGAACTAGCTCCTGATGCCCTAAAGCTTCAATGGCTCCCGAATCTTTCAAACCCTCAACGTCTATTTCTTCAAGATTCTCGGGGGTGCCCGAATTGAAAGGCCGATACTCTCGGCCCAAGGCATATAACTCAGAACTATCATCAACCGCAGCCTGCTCCAGAGCCGAAACCCACCCTTTCAAAAAGTAAATGTTGCATTCCCGGCGTAGTTGAAGCCTCAAAGATCCGGCCGCCTCTTCAAAACCTTGGTCGTAGAAGGCCTGAGCTGCATTCTCAGTATTTTGCGTCGCCACTCGAGCTTCAACCAACTCAGCCCTAAGTTTATTAATTTCCTCCTGAAATCCGCTGGAATGGTTACACTCTCGTTCTAACTTTGCTGAAATCTCCACCAGTTGACATTCAGTTGTTTGAAGCCCCTCCTCGGCAGTTTTGTGTTAGCTCTCGATCTCCTGAATTCTAGCAGAAGACGTCTTTTCAACTTCACGCAATCTATCGTTCTCAATAAGAGAGTCGTTGAGAAGATGTTCGGTCTCTACCAACCGAGACCCGGCTTAAAAAATTCCTTGGACAGCCTGGAAGTAATCGTCAGATTAAAAAAAAAAGAAAAAGAAGAAGAGGAAGAGGAAGAGGGCAGAAGACAAAACTCACTACGACCGAGTCACGCTTCAGATTCTCAATCATCTGCGTTGAGTTGCTCCCTTTCCAAGCCTTCATATCCTTAGGAAGGAGAAGAGCACTGCCAACAGCATCAGCTATTTGTCCGCCCCTGACGTCATCCTTGCTTTTCCAGACCGAATCATCTTCGTTCACAGGTCGGCCATTCACATAAAACTCGCAGCTCCAAGGCGCCGGTAATTCTTTCTGATGTTTACGTTTATGGGGAACATGACCCGTGACCTTTTGGGAAGCTTGGCTATTTTTGCCTTTCCCCTTTTTGGATGAAGACTTGATCACGGAATGTTCGGTTTGGATCAAGGCTTGTTGTTCCCTTACTACTTCAACTTCCTCCTCTCCCTTCTTCCTCTTTTTCATAACAAACTCGCCCTCAGAGAACCCGGGAGCAAGAGGAACATCAGAAGTTTCAGATGAGTCTGGGGCAAGCGTCCCGAGCACCGATCCTATGTTGATGGTCCGCCTTTGTATAGGCATGTTTTCGTTTGTATTCGGAGTAAGGTTGAAACAAACAAGAAAAACGAGATCCTAACCAATAAAAAAGTTCACAATCCAAAGTAAAGAATGAATGTAAAGGTAAAAACATAATGTGGGGTCTCCCCCCTTCTTATATACCATCAACGGGACCACAAGCAACCGGGACCCAGCCAGTCATGAGCTGGTAAAAAATCTGAGGTAAAAAAAAAAAATAATAATAATAATAATAATAATAATAATAAAAATAAAAATAAATAAATAAATTGATAAATAAATTTTCCCAGCTCGCAAAAAATCCTTGATGATGATACGTCTTAGGAAACGCCAAATGGCGTATTAATTAGGGTAGACAGCCGTTTCTGAGCCAACACTGAATTAAAGTGTCGCCAACTCATTGTTTCACCCAAAGGGTATAACGTGAGCTGAAGGGATTTGTTTTATTGCCACGGCGTTCTAGGTCAAGCTTCTTGAAACTAATAACCGAATTCTTGACCTATGGGACCGAATGACTCGTTCCCATCCAAAGTCTATAATAATAGACCGAATAATATTTTCCGATAGAGTGACCGACCATATCGCTCCCAACTGCGTTTCGTTCAAAAGGCCGAACAGTGATATATATTTCTCCACTATTTCAGTCAAATCTTTCTCTTCAACAAAGAGTAAAAATTTGAGGGGCAATTGGAGGTGGTGAAATAAAAATATGAGATAGGCCCACAAAAAGTATAGCCCATTCCCTTAGGAACAAAGAGGCAGATTGAGTTCGGCCCAAGCTCACACCAGAAGATCGAGAGATTGAACTGGGCCCAAGCCCACAACAGAAGATTGAGAGATTGAGTTCAGCCCAAGCCCATACCAGAAGATTGAGAGATTGAGTTCGGCCCAAGCCCACACCAGAAGTTGAGATGATCCATAAAGAATAATGAGGACAAAATAAAATATTGTACTTCTTTGTAAAAGTCTTGTACTTTTAATATAAATGTAAAGAACTGTCCCACATCAGAAGAGGGGAATAGAATACAAGTCAAAATGCAGTATAAAGTCAAAACTAATCATTAATGAAAGAGGATCTTTTTCTGGAAAGTCTGACAAAAGTACTTCTTACTACTTTAAGAAATTTGTTGTAGCATCAAAAACGACCTACTACAGTGTCAAACCATTTTTAACATAAATTTTTTGGGATCAACTAGATAAAGGAGCCCGAAATCTTAACTTGCTGGAAATGATTAGATTCTAAGAATTTGTCAATATAGAACCTAATTAACGTGCCACGATTGAATGTACTAATATACCTAAAATTTTAAGAAGGAAAAAATGTTATCAACCACCTTTCATCAAAATCTAATTAAAATCAAGGATTAGCAACTCATGAGAAATCTCTAACAAATTCTTTGTTTATTTTATATTCTTGAATCACAATTTCATAATCTCATCACCTCATTTTGATAACATCACCGTTATGCCTCGAATTGAAATTATACTCCTTTTAGAGTTTGATAGAACTAAACTGTTGGTAAGCCAAATTCAAGACAAACAAATTATACTTAATAAAATCGATTCATTAATTGAAGGTATAATTCACATAAGATTTATATCAAAGACAACAATCACTATTTGTGAAACATATCTCCATAAATTTTGTTTTTCCTGATAGTACTTTGTGTATGAAAATTCCCGAAAAGATCTTAAGTATCAAACTAAGCACTACCTTAATGTCACTCTTATAAATCCCCAATCACACTTAATCATCCTATAGCTTAAAAAAATTTAAATCTTCAATATCCTTCAAGTACTATAGTCTAGCACAATGATGTTTTCATTTAACTCATTAAACGAATTGAGCTTTTCATAATTCTTCCATTCCTAGTTGTACAAGGCTTGAAAAGACAATTTCTACAAAAAGTGTTAAACCTTTGAAATATCCAACAAATTACTCTAAGCTTAGCTAGGGAAAAGTGTTAAAAAATTTAGAACCACTAAAATCTTTCAATAATGAAATCACATCAGTAATATGAAAACCTTAACTTTTTGCTTATTTATTTATTTATTTATTTATAAGTATATATCAAAACCTTTAACCTTGAAAATTTACTATTGGAGTCTTGTAAGTTTGCTAAGTAAAACTATCCAAAAATATTATCTTAAAGGAAAGTTAATCCAATAACGCAAAACGTTTGTACTTGTAATTAATATAGCCCTAAATATATGTCAATGTAAAACCTAAGGCGCCACAATTTATTATGCCTAACTAGTACAAACAGTTTTAAAAAATACCATTTGGCTTTCGAAATAAGATCTCTTCTCACTATAATCCATACCAATCTCAAGGCACAACAGCCTATCAAAATATGAGTCATGACTTTATTTAATGATACCACTGATCATTGCATTCCATAGCATCTATAAAGTCACTATTTGTCTCCAATTAAAACATTCAATCAATTTACTTCATTTCAACTATATAAAAAGAAAAATTCATTCTTGTGGTATCAAAACTTTAAATCTTAGAATGTTAAACAATTTCCAAATCCATCTAAAATTAACTTTTAAACAGCAAAACATATCCCAAAATACACAATGACTACCCCTCATAATTAAACCTATAATAATTCCTATGGATCACACATGACCATAACAAAGTCTACAAAATTACAATCGAACTCTGATACCATTTTATTGTCACATCCTGAACCTAGAGTGTGAGCTAAGCATGTGATAACGGCTGCACACTCAAAAAGATTTTTGAAATGGAAGAAAAACGATAACTTGATTTTGAAATATCCAATTTTGCCTTGAAAAGCCTAGTAGAGCGCAGTACAGTGCAAGTCAACAAATTGAAATCTAGCAAAATATGCGGCAACCCAACAACCTTCCAAGCTCAAAAAATTACAAAGGAAAACATGTCCCACTTGGGATTTTGTACAAGAAAGCAAGGGACTTTAAGATAGTAAAAGACAAAAAACTTCCCACAACAATTATCACTCAAGTCTCAGCATACTACTATGCATAGTCTAGTCTGATCATGGTTTTAAAAATAGGATTGGACCGGTCGGTTCGACCGGCTGAATCAGGGACTGATGCTTGATTTGGTCCGGTTTCTTATAAAAACCGAAAAAAAAAACCCGGGAAACGGTGGTTCAATCACTAAATACCAGAATTGGACCAATTCAACTGGTTTTGAATTTTGATTTTTTTTTTTTTTTTAATTTACTACTATATGTTTGGCCTATGTAAAATATAGTCCAACATTCAACTAAAAATAATTCGGGACCGTCATGCTTAGGAATTTGGTTGAGATAATTTGGAATAAGTCCCGTGAGGCCGTGAAGAACATTCTATACCATCCCTTTTTTCACAAAATAGATCAAGCGTGTTTGCTTTATCTACTTTTGTTTAAGAGTGAACTTAGAAATATTATAAATTTTATCATCTACGTTTTAAAAATTAACATGTCACTAATTACAAAATAATAATTAAGATATTTATTTATTATGTACTACAATAACATTAATCTTATTCATGTAAGTTTTTTAGGTACTTTGGTATTTTTTTTTTTAAATGTGTTTCCAAAAATCGTATACGGAAGTATAAAAAAATATATTATCAAGGTTCTTTCACCTTTTATCTGTGTCCATTGGGTCCACTGTGGTATGACAAACATTTTTCTTGTGTTGATTCCAACAAATGCTATAAGAGATAGATACACATTTATAGAGGAAAAAAAAAAATAGAGATACCCGAAAGTGTGGGATCATACCTTTTAGTAAAGGGAAATGATTTTTTGACACCATGGTGTCACAGTTCTATTTCACACCACCACTAAAGACAAACCATTTATTTCCAATTAGCTATTTCAAGTTTCACTATCCTTGTATCCAAACACACCTATTTAAGTCAAACTTCCACTCTCTCCCTTCAACTCTCTCTCCCCCAAAACTTTCTCCTCCTCCATTGAATTTATGCTTATCCAAAGCTCTCTCCTCATGAAGGCATGGATTGATTTCACCTATTTGAGTCAAACTTTCACTCTATCTCCCTCGAAGCTTTCCTGCATTGAAGTTCTGTTCCTCCAAAGCTCTCTCCTTATGAAGACATGGCTTGATGTTTGAAGGTGTGGGTGTTGGTGTGGGTGTGGGTTTGATGTTTGAAAGAGTTGATTCTTTTGGAAGAGGAATGGTTTCACGAGAGACCTTTTGATATTTAAAGATTTGGGTTTTCTTTGGGTTTGGGAATGGTTTCACAAATGGAAGATTTGATGTTTGAAGTTGTGGGTTTGATTGTATTTGGGAATAAAACTTGTTGGGTTTAATATTTGTGAGGGTTTGATTGATTTTGGTTGAGATTGGAAATAATAAAGTTTTTTTTTTTTTTTTTTTGAAGTGATTTTGGTTGGTTGAGATAAAAAAAAATAATAAAATTGTCAGAAAGATGAAACCATAATATTATTTTGCAGAAATATTATATTTGACCATGTTGAATAGATGCCAAGAAATATGACCAATTAGTATGAACATGTTCAAATGTTCATACAAATTTTCAGAAAATGTGGACAAAAATATGAAATTATGGACAACAATGTCCACACTTTCTGGAAAATAGTATAAACATTTGAGTCTACGCATAAACATTCAAGAAAACCTAGAAAGTGTGGACAATTATATTTAAGTATGGACAATATTGTCCACCCTTTCTGGAAAATAGCATGAACATTTGAGTCTACGCATGAACATTCACGTGAACCCAGAAAGTGTGAACAATTATTCTTTAAGTATGGACAATATTGTTCACACTTTCTGGAAAATAGTATGAACATTCGAGTATACGCATGAACATTCAAGTGAACCCAGAAAGTGTGGACAATTATTTAATAAGTATGGAAAATATTGTTCACACTTTTTGGAAAATAGTATGAATATTCGAGTCATGAACATTCAAGTGAACCTAGAAAGTGTTTTCTGAAAATTTGGTCTCAAAATTTCATTTCGAATAGGTCTTGGAGTTGTTTTGGACATTAAAACACAAATTCACCTCTTGGAAATCTAGAATTGCGAGAATCTAGTCGCCTAGATTGCGTCAAGGCCCCTGAATTCTCATTAAAAAACCATAATGGTGTCCCTGCCTGATTCTGTATAATTAATCCAGTCGCCTCGATTCTTAGATTTTAAAATCGAGTATACCCAGAAAATGTGGACAATTTTATTTAAGTCTGGACAATATTATCCATACTTTTTGAATATTTGTTTGAACATATTGAGTTTCACCACAATTTGGGGAACATTTTTAGACATTCTCTCTTGATATCTTTGTTATTGTCACAATCAGTAATGTGAAGATTCTAATGGCAATAGGTTACTCATGGATAACATTAAATATCAAAGAAACTTTATATAATGGGTTACTCATGGGTAACCTTAACTATACACAATTGTTGCCAACCAATTTCACCATTTTCTTGCTCCATTTAAAAAATGTACAGAAATTGTTGACTACCTTTAATGCAATTGCAAGTATAGAAAAAAAGAGTAACCAAAAGATTAAATACAAAAAGAACAAACATCTAGCAATACATAAAACATGTTTGGTAAAGAACTGTAATAGAATTGGGTAGCTTTGGGCAGCAAGCACGACACATTTAGCTTTGCACAGCTTTGGGTAGCAAGCATTCATAATATAATTCAAGCAAAATTTGTTGCCAAATTCTTTGACAATCTGCCTACAAAACATAAAACACATTCAGAATTTAAATCGTTAGTTAGTTGTTTTTACTTAAAATAAACGCATCTTTAAATGAAGGTGTGGACATCATATCTCTGAAAACAAGATAATCTAGTTTATTTATTTATTTTTGATTAAGGATTCCATGTATATTAACATGAAATTCCCACAGTCAGAGTTAGAAAAAATGAGGCAAAAGTACATCAGAATCAACACTAATGACCATAATTTATCCTTATAAGAACTAAGGCAAAAAATGAGGCAAAAAATATCCTCTGAAGGAGCTAAACAAAAAACAACCAAAAATTAATTCCACAACCCACTCTCCCATTCCTTGTCGCAACCGGTCATTCCATCATCACCAATTAATTGATAACTCATAAGAACTGAGCAGCAAATAAGAAGTCTATTGTTAAGAAAACCAACTCAAGCATATAAGAAGTCTACTGCTACTAAACTACATCAAGAGACCAACGCTGATAAAGTTCTGTGTGTTAAGGAATCCCACATAGATTAGATACGAAAGTTGTATTAGTAGTCCTATGTATAAATAGGACACCTCACAACACATTGTAATCATCCAAAATATAATACAAAAAGAATATAATAAAGATGTAGCCCATTGGCTACATCCTGTGGACGTAGGCTCACATAGCTGAACCACTTGAAAAACCCTAGCCTCCATTGTCTTCCTCTTTTTCTCAAACTCTTTTATATTCCATTGTCATTAGATTTATGTTTTCTACATTGTGCATTACTGAAACAGCAGCAACAAATAGATAGAGATGAAATCGGTTGTAATATTTCAAATACAAATATTAGATCGAAGAAACACTAGGATAATAAAGAAAACCCAATTCATGTCTATTCACCTAACTTCTATTAAAAAAAAAAAAAAAAATTCTTCAAATCCATTAAAGAATTTAAGAGAATTAATTATAAAGATGCTTGAGTAGTGATCTTATTAACAACTGATACAGCCTTATATAGAGGACTGTACAGACCAAGAGTTACATAATAACTAAAGAAGATCAAGAGTTACAAATAATAACTAAAGAAGTTCGAAAGTTACAAATAATTAAAGATAAGATAAGCTTCAGTACGAGACATAAGATGAGATAAAGAGTCCTCAAATCATGGCTCAATTTGGTTGTTTCAATTCATCTGCACGTGTCTCATTACCCAAATGCAAAATTCACCTATTGAAAGTGATGGTGGAGATTAAGCCACGTCTTTTTTTTTTTTGGTTTCCTCTCCGGCTTTCCCAGTCTCTTCTTCTTCCTCTTTATTTTTTTCTTCTTCCCTTTCTTGAGGTGTCACCCCTTTTCATTTAGTTTTCTTCTTCTTTTCTTCCTCTTCACTGAGCAGTGTCGTGGGAAATGAGAGACTTCGACTGAGTTTATTACTCAAATTTTTTTTGGTATCCACTGTTAATACACATGGGGTTGGATTTAAAAAATAATAATTGTGAATTTGGATTTTGGGTTTTGGGTTTATAGATTTTTTTTTGGGTGTGATTTTGTTCACACTTTACGTGTAGATCATTGTGAACACCGTGGTGAACAAAATCAAAACAATATCAGTGTGGATTTGTTCACACTTTGTGGATTCTTAAACCTTAACCTTAACCTGAAAAAAAATTATAAAAAGAAATACAAAACAAAAAGCCAAAAACAACCACATGTACATTTTGTACCCAAAATGCAACACCACACACATAAACTAGAGCTCAAACCTTACTTGCACAGACCCATATCCATTCACCCACTACCCGCAAACTAAGTTGGTGTAGGCTGTGTTGGAGAACTTGTCGGGGATGACGGAGAATTGTTCGCAGAAGTAAGTTGCGGTTGCGATGGGGTTGGTGGAAGGGGCTAGTAGGAGCGACGTCTCAAGGAAAAAAAAAAAGACTAGGGAAGGGGAAAAAGGGAAATAAAAAGAAAAGAAACGTGGCTTAATCTCCACCGTTACTTTCAATATGGGTGACGTGGCAGTATTTTCTTTAATTAAAAGGAGATGTCTAGTTAACTCTAAGCAAAGGTAAGCCGAACCCGTGATAGAGTAGGAGTAGCTGTGGAGTGTTTTAGTGTGTGATAGACGTGATGGGACAAATAAGTTAGTTTTTTTATTATATAATATTTTTTAACTTACTTTTCGCCCAAATTTGATTGGCGGGACAAACAAATATTTGCCCGCCACTCTCATTTGTTTTTCCTGCCACCCTACTCTTCCCTAATTTTTGTTTTTAATTATTTATTTTCTTTTGATATTTACTTACTTTGAGAAGCTTTGGGCAGACCACCAAAATGGGGGATAGAGAGTCGAGTTTTCAAAAAAAAAAAAAAAAAAGGAAGTAGAACTTGTTAAACAAGTTTAAATTCTATTAGCATTAACAAGCTTAAAAATTGTTGGAAAAGCTTAAAATTTTAAGTAAAATATATTATATAATATTTTTCACAATAGTTGAGTTGACAAGTTTTCATTAAATACATATTTGGGTAATTAAATATATAAAATTATATATAAGTTTATGAAAATATTTCTACATTATAATGTATTAAATTATGTATTTTAAGGACTCTTGTGTATAGGGTCGTATCTGGAAAATTATTTTGGGGTAAGCTGAAAGTATTAAGTAAATCTCGACGATACAAGATAATTTAATAAAAAAAAAAAAAGGTGAATCTAGCCCATTGTAAGCTCTACGAATTTTTCTAGCGTGATCACTAAAAACTTATATAGCCAAAGATTGAGACTTGTGACCCAATCTTAGTGTATAAGCCACTCAATCTTTGTATGAATGATAAAAAGTGGGAGGATAAAAAAAAAAAAAAAAAAAAAAAAAAAAGAGGGAAAACATGATAGTATATTTATTTTATTCATTCTTTTCATAATTAATATATATATAATTTGCAATATTAGACATTAAAATTTAAAATTGATGCCAAAATTCATCCAAATATTTGTGAGGTCGGCTAATTCTCCATAAAATTTTTAATTTAAAAAAAAAAAAAAACAAATAGTGTCTACATTAAGGAAATTTTAATTGAAATAACTAAAAATAAATTAAAAATAAATAAAAATATTGGGGATGGTTGTGAACTTTTAAGATTGAGTGGCTTATATAGTAAACTAGGTAATTTCTGTATACTTATTAAAGTTTATAAAAAATGTGTGTTTGCGTGTGTTACTTTGGATGATGGAAGGGGTAACTGCTTGAGATGTAGCATTTTGGCTCATCATATCTGTTTTTGAACAAACGCTAAAGGTGAAAGTTTGAGATAGTTGATCACCACATCCCGTACAAGTGATCTAGACAGGAAAGTGGATGGTTTGGATAGTTCCAACCAACACACGAAATATACTTTTCTTTGCATCATAGTATAGAGGATGGTTTGATTAGGATTGTAAACAAAGAGATTTTTTTTTTTTTTTTTTAACAAATGTCATAATCTCAATTTTGAACTTTTATTACTCACCTCAACTTGATATGTCTTCAACCATCAGTATGAATGTAAGAGCTAGTTGTTCCAAACATCGTAAGCACAATTTTGAACAATAGTACCTAACTACACATGAACAATCTTTTATTTTATACAACGACTTGTTCTCTCTCTCTCTCTCTCTCAATATGCTACATCTCTACTGTAAATGTTTGGGGTCGACTATGGATTCTTCTAAATTTTTTTAGTTATGGGGCATTTTTTTAGAGAGTGAGATAAAATGAGAATTGTGTGGAGGCTCTTTTTAAAGAGTAATGAGAGAGTGAGAATGAGATGAGATGAAATGAGATTTGAGAGATTGAGCTGAGAGACAGAGGGAACATGTTGGGGCCTACCACTTTATATATATTTTTTGTTAAATCCTATTACTTTATATATTTGCACTCTTATTCTCTCACAGCAAAATTTTAACAATTTCTTCACATCACCACTATGTTCAAAGACGTAGTTAGGATTTCAATCGACCAGGGATTGAAAGATAAATCAATTTTTTTTATAATGAAAACCTAAAGTAACATCAATTTATGTATTAACAAAGCAATTATCTAATTAAAATGAAAGTTGATGTTTTTAAAATTATTCAAATCATCTATGATTGATTTTGTATTAAATGTCGCAACAAATAAAAGTAATGTTTGTATTAAATGTCGCAACAATAATATTCTAAAAAAAATCAAATTACTATTATTACTAGACTATAACCCACGCAATGCGCGGCTCTTTTTCATTATTTTTCTAAAAATATGTTTCTAACAAAGCAACTTAACTAAGAAGAAGGAAAAAATAATAATAATAATGAAAAGTAAAAAAAATAATAATAATAATAATAAGAAAGAAAAGAAAAGAAAAGTGTAAAATAGAAAATGTAAATAATTTTTCTTTGCGCTTAGAAATAGAAATGATCATTTTTATTATATCTCGTCAAATGTATTATATTGATTTTTATTATATTTCATCAAATGTATTACACTAAGTCTATAAAGATAATTACCAATAACTTTCTAGCTTAGTTGCATCGATTCCTTTCAATTGAGGTTTATATCCAGGGGTTGTATTCACTTAGCAAAAAAAAAAAAAAAAAAAACAACTCACTTCACATCGTTTATGAATTTCAATCACTTTGGTAAATCTCAATTATTCCATAGAGGGATTCTGAATGTTCAGAGGTTTCCCATTTTTGTTTAACTTACAACATTTTAATAGTACAAATAAATAATACAATTTATCACATATTTATCCCATTTTTACCTTTTTTGACTTTCTTTTGTTTCACTTTTCATATTTTTTTGGGCAATTTATCACTTATTAATAATCACATAAACAATATATGTGACCTTAGAAGTTCATTATATAACAAATTGGTCTACGGAGATAAAAATGACAATATCATCTTAATTCTAACACGTATCTCTTAGGAAAGTTTAACACAGAGAAAAAAAAAATGTTAAGATGTTATTCCCTCTAGCCCTAAAAAAAAAAAAAAAAAAAAAAAAAAAAAAAAAAAAAAAAAAAAAATCAACACAATTGCCTCTTTTGGTTATCTCTAAATGATAGTCCATTAATGTCCTAAATCTCAGATAATTTGAATGTTGTCTCACCTATTCTAATATGAGTGTTGGAAAATAATTTATACTTAACACTTACCCTTAAAAAATATATTAAACAGATAGTTGTCATGTCACGACCCAAATCAGTAATATGATTCGGAGTCGGACCGGCATGCTAATACCAAGTATGTGCTTGATATTAACACGAACAAACTAAAAGGAGTATAAATTTTTCTTCTTTCTTTTCCTTTCTCTTGTCCTGATTCTTTAACTTCTTCTTAGATTGGGAACTCCCAATACTATAACATACTTCTTTACAAAACGAATGAGTATACTAGTCCACCTAAGGGAAGTGATAGTAATTAGAGCATCTATAACTGTTTATACAAAATACATCAGTATGTGGACCTAATAACTCTAATACAGTAGAAGACTATTTAAACATATACATCACTTCTGCTTTATATACATAAAAACTCAAAACATCTAAGACTAGTTCTAGATAAAAATATATTTGCTTCTCCATGCTGAGACTCTTAGCTGCACTATAGAATATTCCTGCAATCTGAGCAACCCACTTTACTCAGTAAAGGAGGCGTGACATGAAGATTTAACAGTATGCATGAATGCATTATAAACGGATTAATCTTTGTGGATATGACTTGTGTATAAACAATTCATGCTAAAATGATTTCATGAATTTCTTGAACATATATGTTTTATACTGATGAACATAATATCTGATAACTTGTAAGGCATAATATAACTATTGAAATCTAAACATATAATATGATTCCTTTATATGTAAATAAAACATGTTCCCTTAAACTGTTCTGAAGAGAAACTTATCTCACACCATTGCATAATATAGCAAAAACAATATGGAATATATAACTGTACTTTATCTTTAAGACTTACCCCTCGTGACCTTACTGGTGCCATGTCTACAGGGAAACTATCCCCTCGTGGCCTGGGTTGCCAGTCTACAAAGATCTGAAGATCCCATCGTGGCCTGGGTTGCCATATCTTCAGGGAATACAACCCCTCGTGGCCTTACTTGTTGCCGGTCTATAGGGAATAAAACCCCTCATGGCCTTTCTGCTGCCATGTCTTTAGGGCATACGGTCCCCTCGTGGCCTTGGGTTGTCAGTCTACAGGGCATCATACTCAAAACTGTTTTAGGTGTTCGTAAAACATATCATGCTTGTTTATTTTTCAATCTCTCTCTCTTGCCTTACTAAGCCAAAATTCATAGCATATCCACAGCTTGCTTCTAAAATCTATCTTAACTGTACCAACTCAAAACTGTTTCTAAATCATGCACATTTTCTTTATAAACAAGTTTCAAAACTAAGTTTACTAAAAGCATTGATAAAACATATATAAATATATTCTTAAAACATGGACCATTAAATTTTCATGGCATATTCCCTTACCTCGATCCAAAAGCTGGATTCTAAGAGTCTCAAGCAGATCGCTTCACCTATCCTCCCTTGATTATCCTAAATCAAGTATAGGAGTTAAGTTAACTTTAACTTAATCTTAGTTTCAACTTAATGCCAACCTTAGCTCAAAATAAGCTAATCAACACTTATGACCATAATTCACTTAATTTAACTTAACAAATCTTTACTAAGCCCTTACTAAACCCCAAAATCATATTCAAAACATTAAGTTCAACCAACGTGGAAATTAACAATCAACACACAACATTCTGCTACAACAACAATAGTCACCTGGCTGAAAACATTTCTTTGGTGTACTAAAGAGTAGAAACAAGGCATACAAAATTCACTCATATAATATAAATACTAAATACTATGCACACAAGAAAATCCAACTTAAATCAATCAACCAATATCAAGAAATAATTCTCTAAAAATCCATGATTTACAAGTTGCAGTAACATATCCCCTGCTATACAGCCCACTTCTAAGCCTTATATGACCAACCAAAATGTGTACTAATATCATGATATTTTATAGGGGAATACCTATATATGTTTAGTATATGTCTCTAAATTTCAGGCTCACGTTAATTCTTATACATTTCATTAAAATTATCAAAAGTCAGTACACTCAAATCTGTCAAACAGCCTACTTCAGCAAGGTGAACACAATTCCAAGTATCATTTTCACTATCAAAACAAATCTTAATTTCCTGAAACTTTACAGAGACCACCAAACGTATATCTGTCACATGACATAAAAGTTTCCAGGCTAAATAATAAAACTAGAATTTACTAAAAATAATCTAAACTAGTATACCCAAATCTGTCAGCACAGTCTTGAAGGTGATTTTAAATCTGTATCTGCAATTCATTATTTACTAAAATCACATGAGGCTAATTCCATCAAGAACATATACATCCTAAGGTTCCAAAAAATTATCCCAATCACTAAAAGCACAAATATGAGATTTATTATGCAATTTCAACTCAACAATTACAGAATCTGTCAAATTGATAGATTTACATTGTTTTCTTGTAAAATCACAAATAATTATCAAACAATCTTATTTTCAAGTGAAATTTCATAGAACTACACTAGACGAGTGTTAGATTAATCTCCAAAAATCCGTTTCCCCATATCTATTTCCAATAAGAACAGAATTTCCATGAAAGTTCACTGTTCACACAGAGTAGACAGAGCAGTAAAATTTCTCAACAATTCACCATAAAAACCCTAAGTTTCTTACCTTTAAATGGATGGAAATGGAAGCCCTATCCAAGTGATAATATTTTTGAGGAATGATATGATACTTGAAGAAAAACAAACAAAAGCTCCCTTTGGAACTGCTGGAACCCGTGGGTCTGAAGGGAAAGGGAGAAAGCTTGAGCTTTCCTTCTTTGCATGTGTGAAAGGGTGGGGTTTTGGAGCTTCTGCCTCTTCAATTTTCTAGGTGAGAATGTTAAAATGAAATGGAACTAGAGGGGGTTCATTCTTCGAGCTGTTGGACCTGTGAGTGAGAGGGAGACGGGAGTCTTTTCTTTCTTGTTTCTTTCCCCCAAGCTGCTAGACCCGTGGGTCTACCAAGAGGAGAAGATATTTTCTTTTCTTTTTTTCTAAGTCTTTGAAGAGGTAATGAGAGGATGAGGTGAATGTTGCAAGGGGTGGGGGCCGGCCATTAAAGGGAAATGGGGCTGGTTATGGGATTTTGTTTTAGTAAATCACACATGTCATCTTGCATGTGATGCAATTAAAAGGTGGCAACACATGGCAAATTTCTATTGGGCCACCAATTTAAGTGTAATGACTAAAGTGCCCTACATGTAATTTAAAATTGCCTTAATACTAGTTTTGGGTTTGGTTAGTTAAATTATATGCCTCCCTAATTATATTGTGTCTATATTAAAATGGTATAGTATATAACCAATTTAAATTAACTTATCATCCAATAGTAAAATCTATTACTATCAATTTAAATACAATTTATCATGTAAATTATTAAACCTATAATCCTTTTGTGACTTAATATTAATATAAGTAATTTATAATGCTAGGTGGTGCGGGGCATCACATGTCAAGTTATTTAGCATATCCAATTGTATAAAAATAAAATGATCAAGTCAAACTATATTTTATATGTAATTAGATAGTATCAGAAATTATAAAAAAAAATTAAAAAAAAAGGTAAAGAAAAAAAAAAAAAAAGCATTTTTGGTTGCAAAAATAGAAGACTATGTACAACTTAACCAAGCAGGCAAGCAAAAATATTTCGAATATATTCAATTGTATAAAAATAAAAATATCGAGTCAAACTAAATTTTATATGCAGTTAAATAGTATCAGAAATTGTAAAAAAAAAATAAAATGATGAGAATCAATTGAGATTGCTAATAACAATGAAACACATTTTACTCCACCCTTTAAGATCAATTTACTAAGGTATCTCATGACGGAATAACATCCTTTTACATAATTATAGCTAGAGTCATATAACTCATGAAAGAATTTCATATAATAATTCAAATGAATATTTTAAAAATATGAGATTCTACCTTATGCTCCTTTTCAGTTTTCACAAGGTTATATTGTCATACAATGACTATCATCATTGATTTAACTTGACTATCATCATCTATACTATAATATAAAACTGAAACTTTTTGACTTTTGGTTGACCTCATCATGTTGCGCCACATAAACTTTTGAAATCTCACAATTTTACACCTCATTGTTTTAATATATATTTTCTAATTAAATTTAAATTTTATTCTATTATTAAACCTTCCATTAGAATTTTGACACATCATATTTTCTTTAATATAAGAATATATTATTCCATATATAAAACACAATCATAATTAATGTCTAATACTAAAATATATTTCATATATAAACACAATATAAATATCTTTTAATAATAATCATAATTATCAATTTTCATCAGGATTTTTAGAGTTCTTTATTTTATTTTATTTTATTTATTTATTTTTTTTATGTATTTCATTTAATTTTGTTGCTGGCAATGGAGAAAGATTGATGGATTTGTTATAATGAAACTATGTGAGCTTGAAATGAGTTATAAAAATTATTTAGGTTTGATCATATAATCATGTGTTCATGTATTTATTTGTCCTTCTTCTAATTTTAAGTATCCTTTATTTTATTTTTGGATAGAAACATGATCCATATGGTAAATATAAACATGAATCGTGTTTTATAAAAATTGGACTATATTCAACTTATGCCAAAAGAAAAATTACATTATATTAAATTTTAATTATCCTACGGTAAATACTTTCTTAGTTATTTTTTTAAATCAAAAAGTAGGATCTATTCTAAATCCGATTTGTAAAATCTCTTTATCGATCTTGCCTACAACATTTTGAACTACCAAAAAAAAAAAAAACATATTTAGCAAAGGATAAAGTTTGGCTACAAACTGGTTTATTACTAGCTTGCTACAACCTACTACGTGGCAATTAATAAGATCATTCATGTGTACTTTAGTCACATGACCTATTTAATAAGTTAAGTGACTTCTTTAAATGATACATGTAGATGGTCTTATAAGCTGCCACGTAGTGAGTTGTAGCAAATGAGCTACAAACTAGTTTGTAACCAAACCTTGTTTTTCAACAAAAGAAGTAAAAGGAATCAAAATTAATTTAGATTTTACTTTCAATAATTTTTCTGTGCATCGCACAGGTTTGCGACTAGTTGATTTAACTTTTAAAATAGAAAGGAAACGAAGCTTTTATGGCCAAACCACATATATAGTAAAAGTATCATTTTTGGATGTATTTGCAAACATTAACAGCTATTTAACATTCAATTTGGAAAAAACTCAACCTAATTAATTAGGTTAGGGATTCCAGGGATCAAACGCAAGCACGGGGTGGGACTTTTTGGGGAGAGAAATAACCATTGGGGCAAATGCTCAAGTTGTAATTTAAATGCATATTTGAAATAACATATATTCTGTTTAACAGATTTGGCTGGAATATATCTATTTATATATGAATTAATAAATAAGACCATGAGCATTTAATTGGGGAGTAATGCTAGAGATACAATTTTTTTTACAACTATTTACTTACAAACTGACATGGCAATGATGTGTCAGCATACCACATCAAAAATTAAAACAGAAAATTAACAACGTAAACTTCAATTTAAAAAAAATCATTAAAAATAAAAAAATAAAAACTAAAACTAATCCAGCGCCGCCGCCCCCATCTGAACCTGGAAACCATGTCCAAGATTTTCTCTCCGGTCACAGCTTTAAAATCACATCTCCATGGCAAGCAGAAGATAGTATCATAAACTCTCTCTTGTATTTTCTCATTACCAATAGTCGTCGTGCTCCTTAATGAATTTCCATTGGCCATTTCTTCCATGAAGTATTTCAACGGTGACTTATCCACCGAACACAGATCTGATAGCAAGACATAGCACATTAGCACCACAACATAAAATTCAAAAAAGTAAAACCAAAGCCATATATTAATTGTAAACCATAGCATGGAGTTTGTAACTCAACGCGGTGATTGAGTTTATAAACACAGAAAGAATGATAAATTATATATAATATATATATATATATATATATATAAAACAAAGATGCAATGAGAAAGGATCAAATTGGCTCACAATTAGGATCCTCCGCCATGAGCCGCTTCCAATCCAAGGACTCTGCAGTCTCCAACTTGTTGGAGACCATGCTCCCATTCGATTTCGCCACTGAGCTCACTTCAACGTTGCTTTCCTCCTTCGCAGTCGCTAAAAACATCCCTTGATTGTGCACGCACACACAAGTGGTTTCAGATGATGAAGGGGTCGTGGACCTGGTTTGTGTCTTTCATCGGAGAGTAAAGCTTGACATTGGAAGTGATGGGTTTCAGGTTCATATTTTGTGGCGGCGGCGCTGGGTTTCACCATTCCAGTATCATAGGATAGGTTTATTTATTTATTTATTTTATTTTAATGATTTTGTTAAATTAATGTTGACATGTTAATTTGGTATTTTAATTGCTAATGTGGTATATTGACAAATCAGTGTCATGTCAGTTTGTAAGAAAATAGTTGTAAAATTGGTTGTGTCTCTAGCATTACTCTTAATTGGGTAGTGGGTATTTGATTTATTAATGGTGTAGTTTTTATTTATGGGGTAGTGGGTATTTAATTTAGTTTATTTAATTCATGTGCCACCTAAGATGCTACGTGTTAAGCAAAAGACGTTGTCTTAGATGCAACGTGGCAGAAAGATGGTAACGTCTTTTGTTTAATTTATATATAGATATAGATTGCTGAGTAAAAAAAAAAAAAATTGAAAAACCCAAAGCTAAAAAAAAAAAAAAAAAAAAATCATGTGAGGACAAATAGACAAAAAATAATAATAATAATAAATAAAGTTTTAAGCTTTTAAGTTTAAAAATAATGATTCCAACAAATGTTGTTAATACTCATACCAGAGGTCATTTCTATATTATTTGAGAGAAACGAAATATTTCAATACATATATATTAGATAAACAATAAAGCTACGGATACAACACATTCACAACAATGTTGAAGTGTCAAGCTGTAAATGGCAAATAATAGGAGTAATGCTAGAGACACTATCAATTTTAGTATCAAACATTTACAAATTGATGTGCCATCTTAGGTGAAGTGTGCCACATCATTAATTTAACATTTAAATTTACATGTCATTAATTTTTTATTAAATAAAAAAGAAAATAAAAATCTTCAAACACACTTATCAAACGTTCCCTTCCCCCTTCACCCTTCACCATCTCAGAACTCAGATCCACAAATCTGCCATCACCCACCACCACCACTAGATGAAACCCAAGTGTTCTGTTTCCTCCTGATCTATATTAAAGATTTCAACAAATGAGTTTGCCTTGTTCTGGCGTCTAGATTGGTTCACCTCAGCAACCAGATTTAGCATTGCAATTATGAGGATGGGTTGGTTATTTTTTCTGTCAATTGATCTAGGAGTGGAGCTCCTAGGAATATAGAGAAGTAAATTTCCGGGCCATTTCTGATTATTAGTGCCTCCAGGAGTCATTATTGTTTGAGTATTAGAGAATTTTTGTATAGAGAGCGTAAGAGAAGTTTCTTGACTCCTTAATTAATTGTTCTCTCTTTCCTGTGCTTTGGCGAGATGAAAGTCATAGTCTTGACAATAGCTTCTGGAATTTTGGAATGACTTTTCAAAGATATATATATTTTTTTTGGCTGAAGGGCTTTGCAAATATCTCCTTGAGTCGCGAACTAATATTGTCTCCAGCAACGTCGGGCCACACCTTGAGTCCACCTTTGAGTCTTGGGGTTTCATACGGTGGTGGTGACGGCAGTTTTGTGGATCTCAGATGGAGAAGGGAAAGGGAGCGGCTGATCAATAGGTTGGAGTTTTATATTTTCTTTTTTGTTTAATAAAGAATTAATGAGATGTAACTTTAAACGTTAAATTGATGTAATTGGTGGATCTAAATGAGAATTAATAAAAACTTACCAATTCAGTATTGATGTGAAATTGTTGTGAATATATTGTGTCTATAGAATTATTGTGTAAATACTCGTTGACCCAATTAATACTCATATCTCTACTCAAACCCATAGCCCATCTGCCAAAGAGATTTTTTTTCCTATTCTTTAACTCTCTTTAATTCTCCTCCATTTATTTTCTTATTCTTTTATAATTATTATTATTATCTTACTTTCCTTATTTCTTTATCTTATCTTCTTAGGTTTTTTTTTTTTTTTTCCTCCTTCTACTGCACCACTATCACTGCATTTCAGACAACAATTTCTTCCCATCTTCATTCTTTCTTTTTTTCTTTCTCTCTTTTCTCTTTGGACTCTTACTAATTGTGTTCACCTTATTCCAAATCTATGGAAATTTAATTACACAAACAAATGTTGTTTGAAGATGTGGACTCTTGATCGGAAACTGTGAACAATTCCTAGAAATTAGGTTGAACATTTAAGTTTGTCCAGAAAATGTGGACAATTTCATGAAAGTGTGGACAATAATGTCCACATTTTCTGGAAATTTGTTGAATAGTTTAACTCTTAACCAAAAAATGTGGACAATTGCATGAACCTATTGACAATAATGTCCATGATTTCTAGATATTTTTTACTCGTTTGAACTCTTACCCAAAAAATGTGAACAATTACAAGAAATTGTGGACAATGATGTCCACAATTACTGGAAATTTGTTTAACCTTTGAATCTTTCCCAAAAAATGTAGACAATTATATTTTCTGTAAATTCCTTGAACAAAAATTACAACATTCATCACCAAACAACAGCCCATGTTCTTCAACCTCTAGAATGGTGGTCTGTGCCCCAAAACATGTAACCCAAAACTCAAAGCTCCGACCTTTTTTTTATATAAATGGCAGCAAGGCTTTTTGCTAATGGTGGTATGTGTTTCTTGATTCAAAAAATGGTAGGTAGATGAGAGTATTTAATCAATCTTGGTTCAAAGAATGTAACTCCAGCTAAAAAAAT
Source organism: Fagus crenata (assembly GCA_014362285.1). NCBI lineage: Eukaryota > Viridiplantae > Streptophyta > Magnoliopsida > Fagales > Fagaceae > Fagus > Fagus crenata. The sequence continues at coordinate 156,572 of BKZX01030118.1, read as the reverse complement.
CCAAGCTTTTTAGCAATAGTAGTCTGTGTTTCTTGGCTGCTTGTTGCTGTATTTTTTCCGGAGATTTTGTAGTGCTTTTTCCAAAGTTGTGTGTGCAGTGGAGCAGCAGCAACTTAATTAAGGAGAAAGGTAAGGAAAAAAAAAATCATGTGTTTCTTGGCCAATTCACATGTTTTTACATTGTTTGGTTACAAGTTCAACTCAATTCTTGGATAAACTTATTGATTTGGCTTGCTTTTAATTTGTGGGACCTGTGGGACCTCCTTTGTTATGTGCACCAATGAGAAGTAGCCACATCCATGGTGTGAAAATATTGTTTCACACTATGACGTGGATTTAGCATGACTCTTTAGTAAATGATTGTTGAATCCCAAAACCATTTAATTGTTTTATTCCATTAAAAGGTAGGCACCACAGGTTCATCTTTACTTGGCTAGCTTAACCCCCTTTAGCTTTGGTGCGATTATGACTCCGTTAGAGAAAATCTTCAATTGTGGGCATCTAGTCAGAGTTAATTCTTCTAGGGATGTGAATATTATTGTGCAATTCCCCGAATGGAAGCTTGTGAGACTGTCTAAAGAATGGAGCTTCAAAGATTTCAATTGCCTGAAAGTAAAATCTCATCTACTACTTCACTTCCCTCATTTGCAACTATTTCTGTCATGCTTTTGCATTCGGATATTTCCATTTTTGTGAGATGCATAAGACTTGTGGCTGTGGAGGAAGATACTAAACTGATCAATCCATGACATATCGATACTTTCAATTTTTTCAAATTTTGGAAGTATATTGATGATGGCACAAAAGTCTTTAATCTGTCGCATCCTGATACTTGTAACTTATGGAGTTTAAAAGATCTACGTTCGGAGTTTTCCTTCCACAAATGCTTAAGCCCATGCATTTTAGACAGCTTTAATTGTGTCAAATGGTCGAATGTCCCAACATGTTGATTTAGGCATATTTCTTCAAAAGGAGCACCATTTAACTCGAGGATTCTTAGCTTGCACAAGATCTCATCTGGAAATCCAATGTATGTCTGAGTTATGGGATTTTCCCACTCCAATATTAATTCTTCCAAGTGTGGGAATGTCTCCTGGAAAATATGGAAGTATTAAACAGAAAGAAAGGGTAATATTCCTACAATTTCTAGCATGGACCGAATGCAACTAAATCATTAGGCTGTTTAATGAGATAGCCGTGTGCACTGATGATCCAACAGGTGTGGAGATGGCCAAACTAAAAGACTCTTGAGAATGAGATAAATGGGAATAAGAAATGGATTGTTGAATGAGATATATATGGAGTACCAGAAAGGTGACTCTCTGGAGAGGATGAAGAAGAAGAAACCAACAGATAAAGGTAATCTTGAAGATAAGATGGAACATGTTTTGGGCTAGTGGACTTTCTGACTGGAAGAGTAGAGTCTATAGGTGAGGAGGATAAAGGTAAGTTGGCTTTTGTGGAAGGAAAAACTGAACTGGGCAGTGTATAAACTAAGGATTTTGTGGGGATAGGGACAAAATTAGGTAATGATATGGGTTGTGAGGAATCTGTGGAAGTAGAATGAAGTGTATCAAGTAATGGTATAGTAGGTTTAGAATCTAAGAAAGAAGATGAGTCGAGAAAATGAGGAGCAACCTGATTAGGAGGAGAAAGGAAAGTATTATCTGAGAAAATAATAGGTAGGCAAGGACTAGGATCATCTAGCATAGAGTCTAAGGAAGAACTGGTAATGGAAGTAGAAGTGTGAAAAGCAAAGATATCCTCATTAAAGACAACATCCCTGGAAATAAAAATCTTCTATGTGTTTAGGTCAAACAATTTATACCCTTTGATTCCAAAAGGATATATCTATTATCTATAATATAAACTAAAAATTGAAGTTGAGAGAAAATGTTTAGGCTTCCCCAAATACCGCCAAGTCAGATTTGCTACTCCCACAATATTTCATATCATTCTTCTTTCTATTTCACTCTCTCTCTCTCTCTCTCACTCTCTCTCCCCATCGCCTCTTCATCTCCCTCACCTCTTCATCTCCCACAGATTTTTCACAATACCCATTAAATCACCTATCCCAAATCTTCTATTTAAATCCTCCTATTTCCGTTTCATTATAAATCGTACTTTTTCTCATATTGCCAAAATTAAATGTATTCAATATAAAGAGTATATGCTAAAATCATTAAAGCCACAATTACTCTAAAAAAAAAAAATTCCCTTCTTCCTATATTGAGCTACCATTATGTCATCATGCCCCTTGAGTTTTCAGTTATAAGTCTTATGACTATTCACATCCTTCCATTGATGAATGGAAGAAAAGCAGTCTCTAATATTGTAGTGTTCCTTGAAGACATAAAGTCTATATATGTCTAAAATCTCAAATCTCAAATCACCCTTCCACTTTAAATAGTTGAATCTAAAATCTTATATTCCACCGGTAAGTCCTCTCTCTTTCTCCACTTTAGATATAGACTTTTTCTTTTTTTTTCTTTCCAAATTTCTTTCTTTAGTCAATGCCTAACGAATTTGAAAGATGTATGGAAATTATCAAGCATTCAATACCACAGTCCGTTTATTGCTTGCAATATGAGAGGAATTCTTCAATCCTCTCTTGAATCTTTGGTAATCAAATTTCTTTTACATATCAATCATTTTTCGTTTGTTTTCATTCCCTCTTGATTTTTGTTAGGTATTTCAACTTTTGATTACTTTTTCAATGGTTAATCTTTTTAGTTTAGCGTTAAGATTAAATGCTAATTTGCTCTAACATGTTTTGATATTTTGTTTCTAGAAGGTAGCAAACCAATCAAGCTAACTTATGTTTTGTTACTAGAAGGTATTTGTTATCATTCTTTTTATTATTATTATTATTATTATTATTTAAAAAAGGTAGCATTATCATTCTTCTTTGTTTGTTTCATCCACATGTTTCAAAAATTTCCATTACCTTTTTCCGTCAAACACTTGATGCCTTAATAGCAGGAACTTTCTGACATATCAAGTGTTGTTTAAAATGATAGGGACTATTTGAAAACATTCGGTAAAGATTGAGGACTAAATGTATAATTAAACTAAAAAATAATTATATTGAATCTTCCAGCACATCGTGCGGGTCAACGACTAGTATAAACTAATAGCTGAAGCCTTAGCTTTTCCCCTAGACATGCCACGTCAGATTTTCTTTTCCTATAGCAATCCAGTTGAGACTAGATTCAGCCATTCCACGTCAGCTTACAATTTTCTCGCCCTTATTAATATCCACCTGTTTTCCAACCCCTATTAATACCCACCTATTCCAAAGTTAATGACTTTTTTTTTATAAAAAAAGGGAAATATGTCGTGGAATATCGATAGCCAATAAGTTACAATCCAATTATAAATATCCTTCCTTATTTGTCTGTCAGCATTTGGGGAGCATATCAGCTATAATTAGTGAACATACAATTACTGCAATGTATAACAAATGGACCAATAAAAATAAGATGTATCAATTAAAAATGCCAAGTAGACTATTTAAAGCCAACTCAGCAAATACTATTTCATATTATCACTGTATCCAAACAAACTCATTCTCCCACACCAAGATCCAGTTACCGCCAGCAACCACACCTTCAACGGTTCAACGCCAGAAGCCAGTTTGTCACAAAATGTCACGAAAGCTGGTGATTCATCAGAGCAACTCAAGGAAGGCAGATGATAATAACACTAACCTATAATTATCCAGTTGAAGGAGAATCCTAAGACCCAAAAGCAATTGAAATCCAAGAAAACTTAGCCCTTGAAATGGTGACAAAAGACCACTTGCAACTAGTCGTAACTTTGTACGTTCCACCTACATTGAACCCATTTGTTATGGCAGATGGTAAGCTTTGGGAGCATCTCCATGTACATTAGATCTTAGATTTGTGCAAATTTTGGGTACCCATTTTTTTCTTTCTTTCTAGATCTGCTTATTTTTCAAGTTTGTATTTTGTCTTAGTTTTCAAGTTTTGTTTTATGTTTAGAGGATTTCTGTTAGTTGTTATTAATCACGTAGCACTCATGGGTGCTGTAGATTTTAATTTGATGTTGGGTTTTTTAGGAATTTGATGTCTCTGTGACACTGTTAAATTTTATCAATATCTTTGAAGAACATCCATTTTGCAGATTTTTTTGGTTTATGAATTTGATGTTGGGGTTTTGAGGAAATGTCCTATGAACCCAATATTTTCCAAAAAATGACATAAACAATAGTAAGTTTAGTGCCGGAGATCATGGTTGCCGGCATCGAACTAGTGAAAGTGTGGCTGTCGGCGGTGACTGGATCTAGGTGGGAGAGAATAGGATTGTTTGGTTAGATAGACAAGATTAAATGTGTTTGGTTTGGTGGGAGTTGTAATTGCCCAATTGGCTTTAAATAGTCTACTTGACATTTTTAATTGATGTGTCTTATTTTTATTGGACCATTTGTTATACATTGCAGTAATTGTATGTTCACTAATTGCAGTTGATATGCACCCCAGCATTTGAATGCAATATTGCAGATTTAATGATGTTTTTTTTAGAAAAGGAAATATGTCTTTGATTGTGTTCAGTCCAAGACAACCGGCATTTGAATGCATGTGTTAATCTTGGCACACAATTACAGCCTAATATACATAAATCAGAACATTCAATGTTTGAACAACATTGTTCCCTGCTCTTTTTTTGTTTGTTTCTTATTGTAGGTTGTAACATATCTTCTTGCTTTAGTGGCTTCTGCCCTTTGCTTTGCCTACAATTACTTTTCAAACTTCATATTGTAACATTAGCATCCTATCTCAAGTAACCTCTACTCTCCCTCTAGCTCTGTCTCTTCTCTTTTTCTTGACCATTCTTCTACTTTATTTTTAATTATTTGCGACTTATCCAAACCCAGCACCATTTTGGAAATTGTATTTATAAGCATTCCCTTCGATTGTGTTTGATGGAGAGGCCATTAGACTTTGTTGGAGGAAATTAAATTTGATTTCCTCCTATTTAGGGATATTGTATATCAACTTAGAAAATCACGGTGGATAGGTGTTATTTTGAATTAGTTGTTATCCTTTGCATTTATCTCTTTGTATTTTTGAACTCCCTGTATTTTCTCACGTACTGATCTGTTTGTAAATCATTATAAATACAAACGATACACAATGGCTAAGATTAAGCCTATTAGTAAATTTACATGGTGTCAGAGCGTCTTCTTAAGGACCAAGAACCTTGAAAATATTATTCTGGTGCTTCATTGTGAGTTTCCATGTTTGAAGAGGTTGTCTCCACTACACCTCCATCACAGACCAATGGAACACATCACATATCGGTTGATTCTTCCTCACTGTTTTTTCTTTAGTGTTGAAAGATTATTCATCATCGTTTTTACAGCCTTGGTCAACGCTTTCCTTCTACAAGGTGGGGGATTGCACCAAGAGTCGCACCTTCAAAATCCTCCTCCAAATGGGTGTCGTTTTGGTGTTCGGTGGTCTAATGCCCATTATAAGGTCAATGTTTTTCTTCTGCAGTTTTTGTGAAATGCGTATGGGTTGTTAAAAAAAATTTAATTTTTTAGGCTGAATATTCTTTGGTATTGGGTTTGGTTGTGAAATTTTGTATCATAGTTTTTTTTTTTTTTTTTTTTTTTTTTTTTTTTTTTTTTTTTTTTATGTTTTTTTTTTTTTTTTTTTTTTTTTTTTTTTTTTTTTTTTTTTTTTTTATAGGTTGGTAGAATGGCGGGTCAGTTTGCAAAGCCAAGATAGATCAATCAAAGCCATTCGACAATGTGAACAAAGACCCTTATGATAATGGGAAGAATGTTAAAAAGCGAAATTCAGCTGTCGTCATCAGAGTTACAAAAGGGATAATCTGGCAGGCAGAATACTGTTTATTGGTTTTGTGTTCCAAGTAGTACATATTCAATGTTTCACATATGACGATTAAAACATCTGTGAAATCCTAATAATTGAAGTGGACTATTGGTATATGTGGGTATTTTCTTTTCTTTTTTCTTTTAGGTTGTTGTTGGATTGGCTTGGTTATTAATAATTTAGACGTTTGTTGGATGAAGTCATGAAATTTACGTGAGGAAAAATTGATTTAAAATGTTCTTTTATTTGGTAGTCAGTATAGGATAGTAGTCCACGACTAGAAAAATAGGGAAAATATTCCTTGCCTTACTTGGAGATATCAAGCTTCGATTTTTCTTTATCCCACAGAGGCATATTCCATTGATCAGACTGCTGAATTTATTAAATTTAAATCTTACAGTTTTTGCACTTACTACTCACTAGGCCTGGAAAGCAAAGTTCATATGAAATGGATGTTTGAGAACATTTATGTTCGCCCACCTAAATTTGACAATTAGAGAATTTTAGTCTCAAGGTGTGGTTTCTAAATTACTACAATATCAATAAGGGCAATAGGAAAGATGCTTGAAAAGGGCAAGCTTATAAAGGGGAAACAAATTTTAAGTCTTAAATTTTTTTCCCTAGCAACGTGGTGCGTACGGTTTCTAACCCATACATGCATAGCCATACTTTGGGGTGCATGGCTGTATGCTATGTTGTGGTGATCATAGTCCTTTTAAAGCTATATTTTGAAGTGTGATCTTTTAGTTATTTGAATAATCATAATCTATGCGCTTGGATTGATTAAACATGGATGGCCTAAGAGTTTGAGGTTTCTTTTGCATAAAGTGTCAAAATAGAGAATGTGTGTAATACTGTAATCAAGCGTTCTCTTTTATTTTCTTTTTTCCTATGGTATGGAACTGCTTTGTTAATACAAAATTCTTTCTTTTATTTCTTATAAAAAAATTATGAGTAATCTTTCAACAGATTTTATAAAGGCCAATGGACTGAAGTTGACTTCATAAGTCATCTATTCAAGGTGTCAACAATGGAAATATTTTTCACAATCACATTTTTCTCTTCTTTCAAAAATTTTAGTTTTATTTATTTATTATTGATTTGTTGTTGTTATCTTTTAACTTTAACATATTGTTATTTGGTAAGCTTTTTCGATTGGTGGCATTGGTGTCATTGGTGGGATGCTTATCATGAGCAGGTGGAAAATAAAAACATCAAGCCACCAATATATCATATGGGTAAAGTTTTAGAGATACTACTATGTTTAGCAGGAAATGACCCTCCCAATGTATCTGAAGTTTTGATAATTTGTTCCAGTAAGTTAGAATGTATCATGTGTTATGTGTGCTTAGTTTTGATGTAGGTGTTAATTATTTAATTTTGAAATTATAAAAATACTTTTGATCTAAAATAGAACTTTTACATTTGACTTTTTATTGATGAACTTTTTCGAGATGTATCATTTATATGTATTTTTCAACGAATTTCCCTCTGCATCGCACGGGTTAGCAACTAGTAACCAATAAAGACACAAGATTTTTCTCTTGGAGCAAATTTGGTTCTTTGATGAGAAAAGGTAGAGGCATAAGCAAGACATCTAAAAACTTTAAGATGGGAATAGGTGGGAGGTTTGTTCATGAGGAGTTCAAAAGAGGAGGCAATCGATTGATGATATATGTGTTACACCATAAAATATTTTTAAATATATTACATATATAATTTGGCCACCATGATGTGTTAATTTGATAGCCATAATTATGTGTGTTTTATTAAAAGAGTGACATGTAAAAAACATGTGTCATTATATTGAAGCACTAAAACCATTTACCACACTTCCACTTTTCAAGGTATAATGGGGCAGTTATTGGTTTGAATTAAGGAAGCACTATAGCCACTTACTACATTTCCTTGTTACATGGGTTAGTGAGGTAGTTATTGGCTTACTATTTTTATGGGATTTGAAGAGAAGATCAAGGCATAAAATGTAACCATTGGAGTTGGCTTATAAATAGTGAACCCAAGTGCATTTCACTACACACACACACACCCAAACAAACCCAAAGAGCACTTGTTAGATTAAAAGTTACTATTTCTTTAGAACCTTAGAGAGTTTTCATTTGTAGTTTCTAGTGTTTTTCTTAGAGAAAGGTTATTTAGGAAAGAGAGTTTTCATTTGTAGTTTCTAGTGTTTTTCTTAGACAAACTTTACATGTTTGTAAGTATTCCTTCGATTGATGTCTTGAATACATAAGAATGTATCGTTTACGGGGATGTTATTTTATTTGACACTTTAGTTACCTCGATTTTATCATCTGTTACTTTTGTTAAGGCGTAGGTACCTCGATTTGCATTGTTTAGTTACTTTGGTTTATAACTTTGATTTAATTATGAATGTGTGATCTTTACTCTAGATTTAGCTTAATTAGTTAGTTTAATTAATTAATTAGTTACCTTAGACTACTTAAATTAGTTTACTTAGTTAATTGTTATCTACCTTAGCTTAATTAGTTAGCTTAATTAGTTGTTATCTATTTTATTATTCTCTTATTTACTTGCATTAGTTTAATTAGTTAATCTTGTTAGTTGCATTTCACTTTAGTACCATTTTCATTCTTTTTGCTTACTTGCATTTTTTAATTTAAAGTCTTTTGGGCAAAGGCAAGCACTGAGCCTACCTAGCCCCTTTTAGATCGAAGTCAGATTAGGGTTCTACAGTAAGGTACTAGATCCCCATCTAGCATAATTATTTGTTTCTTTCAAACAAATTGGCGACCATTCTTTGGAAATTCTAGTTTGGCAACAAACAATATGTAGCAGTCAAAACACACTCTTCCCAGAATTTCAAGGGAAAATGGGATTGGAACCTAATGGCTCTAGCTACATTTAAGAGGTGTTGATGTTGTTGGAAAAATGGTTAGGAGTGAATGAGAAATTGTCTCCTAAAAGTGGCCAAGTCGGTCCATATGGGTTAGGCCCAGTCTATCCAATTATGTATTTATTAATACATTGTTTTTCCCTAAATGTTGTGTCTTTTCTGAATAGTTGTGACTATTCATCTGTCACCTTTTCCGAAGAGGTGTGACTTTTATCTATAAATAGAGTCTCTCCTCATTCATTTAAAAACTTACTTTTAATTTTTGAAATTTCTTTAAGAAGTTTCTTTGAGTTAGTTATTTCCTATAATTTTGAGAGTCTCATTTGCATAAAGAGAGAGAAAGAGACACTAGTTACGTTCGTTGTGCATAGAGATTGTTTGTGCTTCTTCTGCGTGCGAAGATCATTTTATCCTGGGAGACAGACGTCCATGAGTCTCAAAGCACCACTAAGATTATAGTGTGAGGGGTAAAATCTGTTTTAAGGAGATAGTATCAAACGCTATACTTGATCTATTCATTCTGCATTCACTATGAGTTTTTATTGTTTAATAACTATGACAGATTTCTTGTTATTGTTGTTTCATTTTACAGAATCACATGATATATATTCAACAGATATTTCCTTTGCACTACAGAGTTCTGTTGTAGTGTGGCAACATAAGAGGATTGATGTATGACACCTCTAGTACTGAAAAAAAATCTGACATAAGGAACTCCAAGCGATTAACACTTTTGACAGCCTTGATTTTGACGTTAAATTGGGTTTCAACCATTGTAAAGAAGGAAATGAGAAGAACCCATTTTCATTTACACAGAAACAATCTCATATGAAATTGAGATACGTGTTTGAGCTACAATAACATCAAAAATTGATAAATACATATATCAAGATGAGAAAGTCATGGACAGTAAAAATATTTTTGATGACAGGAAAAATGAATTCTAGTCAAGGCAGTAGATGTTTATCATTTCAAATCGTAAAGCTTATTTCTATATACATCATCTCTGTCACACCCTGAACCCAAAGTGTGAGTTAGGCACATGACAACAGCCGCACACCCAAAAATATTTATCTTACGTGTATGTGCAAGGCCTCAACAAAGTTCAAAACTTTTGATTAATCTTTCATAAATTAAAATTTGACAGTTCAAAAATAACTAGTTTCCAATGAGTTAATAGCTAAAGAAATTTTCAAAAATTACAACTAGTATAAATTCCTCAAATATAAAGTAAATGTTCTAACAATCACACAATGACATGTCTACCATTTATTAAAGCCAAATCCTAATCCCTCTCACATGCACCACCTTGTCCCCAAGATTACTACTCCTTATGCTTTGACATAGGGAAAAAGAGGGGGGAAGGGGGGGGGGGGGGGGCGAGCTTGGAGACTCAGTAAATAACCCAAATATCAAAAGGATGGATCAAGCATAAATACAAATAAAATAAATAAGTCTTTCAAAAAAACTCATAGACTTAGGGAATTATATCTCAGCGTATTCAGAAAATTTATATACAATATACAACGAGTTCAAAGTATCAAAGGTATCATTTGACTTAAAACAATGCACATATTCGATTGGATTTCATATGTTTAACGATCTTTGTGACTATAGTCACGCTATATCCCCTTGACTAGGCCTAGAACCATGCATAGGTCGGTGTTAAGCCCCAGAGACACTAGTTTCGAGGCCAATGTATTGTCCGGGTCCAAAGCATAGTCAAACGATTTAGATTCTTTCCAGAATATATCTGATTCATTACAGTCAATGTCAAAAGATCATATATCATAAAATATTTGTTCAAAATAAATATTTGGTTCTTTCAAAAAATTCAAACATACTTGATGAAAGTTTGAACGGAATATAAATTTCTAAATAACCAACTGAATAATCAAATAATATTTCATTCTAGAATAAATTCTAATTATTTTCCTTAAATAGATATATCTAAATAATTATATAAAAATATACAAGGAAAATCAATATTTAATAAATAAAATATGAAAGTTTAAGCCAAAATATAACTAGTTGAGAAAAATGTTACTTACACCAATCAATGCCTACTCAAAAAAATCTTGAAACTCATGAACACTCTAACATAACCTAAAATTCATAATAATCAATTCAATTACTAAAAAGGCGTCCCAAAAAAATGTACTAAAATTAGTTCTCTAATGGTCTAAATATTTGAATTTCTAAATAACCAATTGAATAATCAAATAATATTTCAATCTAGTATAAATTCTAATTCTTTTCTTTAAATAAATATATCTAAATAATTATATAAAAATATACAAGGAAAAAAATATTTAATAAATAAAATATTAAATTTTAAGCCAAAATATAACTAATTGAGAAAAATTTTAATTACACCAGTGAATGCCTACTAAAAAAAATCTTGAAACTCATGAACACTCTAACATAACCTAAAATTCATACCTTTAAGTCCTCTCTCTCTCTGAAATCCTTAGGTAGTCTTTCTCTAAGATTATTTGAATTAGACCATCTAATAATCCTAAGGATGGCTAGGGTTTCTAACTTCGTGTATATATATTACTAACCCTAATGTCAAAATTACTAAGTTACCCTTTAAAAGAAAAAAGTAATCATTTTTTTTTTTTGGAACCGGGTATTACAATCACCCCCACTTAAAGGAATTTAGCCATCTAAATTCTGAAGTGAACCAATACATCATGCTTCCACTACTCTACTCTAATGTCACAATTTGAACTGTCTACTAAATTTCTTTACTTGTCCATATAAGAACTACTAGGATATGAAAAATTCTATATATACATTTAATTTTGGCCTACATAGTTTTTTATATTTCTTCCATAATGAATAAAAAATTTACAACCTACTTTAAAAAATAAATAAATAAATAAAAAATTAACTCAATTAATATGATAATTCATCAATGACTAGTCTCCAATAAGCCAGAAAGCTGAAGGAGTCTCCAAAGATTATAATGAAAGAAAATTCACGATTTCACGGTTCACCATAAATCACTAAACTCCAACATCTATTTACTTCTATACCTCAAGATTAAATAAGGTCTCCATTATTTTATAAGTTCAAAACTATTTCACCATATATGTATATACTTTTCCTTAGATAAGCAATTGAGTACTAATTAAAGTCAAAGTATAGCAACTCATGAGTAATCTAACAATTTCTTTGTTTATTTTATATTCTTGAATCACAATTTCAGTTTTTAATCACCTCATTTTGATAACATCATGCTTATGCCTCAAACCAAAACTATACTCCTTTTAGAGTTTGATAGAACTATACCACGGGTAAGCCAAATTCAAGTCAAACAAATTAGACTTAAAAAGATCAATCCATTAATCAAGGTATAATTCACATAATATTTATATCAAAGACAACAATTACTATTTGGAAAACATATCTCCATAAATTTTGTTTTTCCTCAAAGTACTTTGTTTATTGAAATTCCCAAAGAGGCCTTAAGTATCAACCTAAGCACTACCTTAATGTCACTCTTGTAAATTTCTCCAATCACAGTTAATCATTCTATGGCTTAAAAAATTTAGATCTTCTCTATCGTTTAGGTACTATAGTCTAGCACAATGATGTTTGCATTTAATTCATTAAACGAATTTAGTTCTTCATAATTCTACCATTCCCAGTTGTACAAGGCTTGAAACTACAATGTCTACAAAAAGTATTAAAATCTTTGAAATATCCAACAGATTACTCTCAGCTTAGCTAGGTAAAAGTATCCAAAAATTTAGAACCATTGAAAGCTTTCAATAATAATGAAATCACACCAGTAATATCAAAATCTTAATTTTTTTTATAAGTATATATCAACACCTTTAACCTTGAAAATTTATTATTGGAACCTTGTAAGCTTGCTAAGTAAAATTACTCAAAAAAGATTACCTTATCAGAAACTTAGTCCAATAACCCAAAAATTTTGTACTTTAAAATTAATATAGCCCTTAATATATGTAATTGTAAAACTTAGGGTGCCACAATTTATAATACTTAATTATTACAAACAGTTTTAAAAAATACCATTGTCTTCCGAAATAAGATCTCTTGTCACCATAATCCATACTGACCTCAAGGCACAATATCCTATCAAAATATGAGTCATGACTTTATTTAATGATACCACTAATCACTGCATTCTACAAAATCTATAAAGTCACAACTTGTCTCCAATTGAAATATTCAATCAATTTACTTCATAGCAACTAAAAAGAAAAGTTCATACTTGTGGAATCAAAACTTTAATACTTAGAATGTTACACAATTTCCAAATCCAACGAAAAATAACTTTGGGTAAACTATACTATTGGTCCCTAACATTTACCCAAGTTGCACGTTTGGTCCCTAACGTTTAAAATGGGCAGAAATAGTCCCTAATGTTTCAAAACGATGCACCATTGGTCCTTCCGTTAGTCTCCGTTAACTTGGTGTATACGTGGCTAACGGAATTATGACGTGGATAATTTTTAATTGACATGTAATTTTTTTTAATGACAACTAGGATATGACATGACATACCCATTTAAAAATAACCCAACCCAAAAAAAAAATTAACCCAATCCAAATAAAAAAAAAAACCCACCCA
>BKZX01030118.1:129652-142824 GCA_014362285.1 Fagus crenata | reverse complement strand
TCTCTCTCTCTCTCTCTCTCTCTCTCTCTCTCTCTCTCTCTCTCTCGGTAAAATGAATGACAACTTAAATAGTGAAAGCTACTTCAAGAACATATGAAAATGTAACAAAATAGTTTGTGAAATTCTGTGGAGACCCACTAAACTAAATCAACTTTTCCCCAAGATATATTGGTCAAGCTTCAAAGCTGGTTTAAGGCTTATTCCCTACCTTTTAATAAGTCATCGTGGAGACCACGTCAACAGAAATATGATGACTAAATCACATTCAACTAATTATATTTTTAGTATGAAAGAGAGGAAGCAGAGGCAAGAGGCTGAGAAGGAAGATAACGTTAGAATCTAATTTTAGGGTTAATTTGATTTGGGTGGGGTGGGTTAATTTTAATTTGGGTGGTTTTTTTTTTTTTTTATTTGGATTGAGTTAATTTTTTTTGGGTCGGGTTATTTTTAAATGGGTATGCCATGTCATATCCTAGTTGTCATTAAAAAAAAAAAATTACATGTTAATTAAAAATTGTCCACGTCATAATTCCGTTAGCCACGTATACATCAAGTTAACGGAGACTAACGGAAGGATCACCAATGGTGCATCGTTTTGAAACGTTAGGGACCATTTCTGCCCATTTTAAACGTTAGGAACCAAACGCGCAACTTGGGTAAACGTTAAGGCTCGATAGTACAGTTTACCCAATAACTTTAAACAACAAAACATATCCCAAAATACGAAATGACTACCCCTCATAATTAAACTTAGGGTAAAATGCATTAATACTCCCTTGAACTTTGAAAGTGTTGCACTTAGATCCCCTGTACTTTGTTTTTAGTCAATTTAAGACCTAAACTTTTAAGTATGTGCCAAATAGACACTTATGTTATATTTCTGTCCAAAATGTCTTTAAATAACTCACCGCACATATCACTTTAAAAAAACACAAAAATAAAAAAATAAAAAAACTTTGCTTGACACGTAGAGAGAGCCCAACACCGCAATGCCACCAACCACAACGGCACCACCCAAGACGCCATCGCCAAAAAAAGGGAACACAACAAAGATTGGATTGAATCAAATGGAAATTTTTCCAAAAGAAGAAATAGAAAGGGAGGGAGGCAAACAAGAAATAGAAATTGATTACAGAGGTAAAATATAAAATAGTGACAGAAATTCCTTCCATAACGAATAAAAAATTTTCGACCTATTTTTTTTTAAATAAAAATTAACCCAACTAATATAATTCATCAATGATGATAATTCATTGATGATATTCATCAATGACTAGTCTCCAATAAACCAAAAAGCTAAAGGAGTCTCCAAAAATTATAATGAAAGAAAATTCATGATTTTTCAAGGTTCACCATAAATTACTAAATTCTGACATCCATTTACTTCTATACCTTAAGATTAAATAAGGTCTCCATTATTTTATAAGTTCAAAATTATTTCACCATATATGCATATACTTTCCTTTGATAAGCAATTGAGTACTAAAATAGTTTCCATGTCATAGAATACTTCACTCATATAAACTATATTTTTCAATTAAACAAATTTAAATCACTTCTAACTTCTAGATATCACTATATGTATCGAGTTCCTTATAATTATACTACCGAATATAAAATTATAATCTCCAAGTTTACATTGGCTGGAAAGGGAAATATCCATAAATTGTGTCAAACCATTTTTAACATAAATTTTTTGGGATCAACTAGATAAAGGAGCCCAAAATCTTAACTTGCTGGAAATAAGTAGATTCTAAGCATTTGTCAATATAGAACCTAATTAACATGACACGATTGAATGTACTAATATACCTAAAATTTTAAGAAGGAAAAATATTATCAACTGCCTTTTATTAGAATCTAATTAAAGTCAAAGATTAGCAACTCATGAGAAATCTCTAACAAATTCTTTGTTTATTATATATTCTTGAATCATAATTTCAATTTCTTATCACCTCATTTTGATAACATCACAATTATGCCTTGAATTGAAATTATACTCCTTTTAGAATTTGATAGAACTAAACTGTAGGTAAGCCAAATTCAAGACAAACAAATTATACTTAATAAAATCGATTCATTAATCGAAGGTATAATTCACATAAGATTTATATCAAAGACAACAATTACTATTTGTGAAACATATCTCCATAAATTTTGTTTTTCCTGATAGTACTTTGTGTATGGAAATTCCCAAAAAGATCTTATGTATCAAACTAAGCACTACCTTAATGTCACTCTTATAAATCCCCAATCACACTTAATCATCCTATAGCTTACAAAAATTTAAATCTTCAATATCCTTCAAGTACTATAGTCTAGCACAATGATGTTTTCATTTAACTCATTAAACGAATTCAGCTCTTCATAATTCTTCCATTCCCAGTTGTACAAGGCTTGAAAAGACAATGTCTACAAAAAGTGTTAAACCTTTGAAATATCCAACAAATTACTCAAAGCTTAGCTAGGGAAAAGTGTTCAAAAATTTAGAACCACTAAAATCTTTCAATAATGAAATCACATTAGTAATATCAAAACCTTAACTTTCTGCTTATTTATTTATTTATTTATAAGTATATATCAAAACCTTTAACCTTGAAAATTTACTATTGGAATCTTGTAAGTTTGCTAAGTAAAACTATCTAAAAATATTATCTTAAAGGAAAGTTAATCCAATAACGCAAAACTTTTGTACTTTAAAATTAATACAGCCCTAAATATATGTCAATGTAAAACCTAAGGCGTTGATGTCGGGTCAATTTTGATGAGGGATGAATAGTATAGTAGTGAAGAGGGTTGTTGAACCATAGGGAGATTGGAATTCAAGAGATACTTTTAAAAGAGTAAAAATAAAGAAAATAGTGTTTTGAGATTTGTAGAAAACTAATAATTAAGATTAAGAAAAATGCGATGGGTAAAAATGCATAGACTTCAGGTTTATCCACTTTATAAGAATATTATTAATTCAATTTTACCATGTGATAACTCAATTGATGGTTTCTTATCCCAAACCATCAATCGGAAGAATTGCAATAAAGACTTTGTAAAATAATTCTAATATAAATTTTTCTAAAGATTGTCCATTGATTAAAACATGAAATCAATAACTACACTAGAAAAATCATAAGACGACGATATACTCTTAAGCAATAATGCAACAAACAATAATATCTGGTGCAATTAAGATTTTGTATTTAATAAATTTAGGGTTCTTACATAACTATAAGAAAAGCCTGACTGAACTTATGAAACTGTTCAAACCCTAAAAGTTTCAAATAAAAAAATAATATAATATGTATGAACACTATAAAAGAAATTATAAATATTGAAACACATTCTTGGCATTAAAAGAATCAATAGTATTTTACAAAGGGGAATCCCCCTTAGTCTAACCTAAGGTTTTAGCCTTCCATGAAAAATACTAAACAAAATTCTAAAGAAAACATTGGGGAAGAGAGGCTAAGAGAGAAGATAGAGTCTTAAATTTGACCTAATGAACCTTTAAATAGGTCTAGAGATCCTAATAAAACTAGAATTTTTGTAGGTTTAAAATCCCAGATTTTCAGGCTTAATTGACCGCCATGTTTGACCCCTTATACGTCCAAATTAGGCAATTCTCATCAATACAAAATTGTAGCCCTTTGAATCAGCTTTCCAGCCCAACTTGAATCGCATCAATCCGATATTTGAGTTGAAAGTTATGGCCCAAATATGAAGACGTATGCAAGCTGGAATCCTAGTACAAATTGGACTATGATTTTTCTTTAATTCCTTGTTCTATTTGGACTCCAATTGAATTGGGCTGACCTTCTTTTGCTTCAATAAGACCAACAAACATAACAAACTAAGTTAACACTCTATGGGATCAATATAACTCATATAAATGGTAAATTTCATGCAATGCAATGAAATTAAAGAATTGTAAAACTTATGTGGAATTCAAAGTATCATGCATAATAATCCCATTAAATTCTCTATAAAACATAGATAAATAAGTCATATTTCATGACAAATTTTGGAAGGATATTGATGATGGCACAAAAGTCTTTAATCTGTCGCATTCTGATACTGTTAACTTCTGGAGTTTAAAAGACCTACGTTCGGAGTTTTCCACAAATGCCAAAGCCCATGCATTTTAGACAGCTTTAATTGTGTCAAATGGTCGAATGTCCCAGCACGTTGATTTAGGCATATTTCTTCAAAAGGAGCACCATTTAACTCGAGGATTCTTAGCTTGCACAAGAGCTCATCTCGAAATCCAATGTATGTCTGAGTCATGGGATTTTCCCACTCCAATATTAATTCTTCCAAGTGTGGGAATGTCTCCTGGAAAATATGGAAGTATTAAACAAAAAGAAAGGGTAATATACCTGTTATGTGAAAGGGCTTCTGGAAGCACTCCCACAAACGTTATTGATTGTGCAAAATAATTAGGCTTGAGAAAGATCTACAAATAATTATGGAACAAAGGAACTAGCAAGAAAATAATTGACAATCACACACAAAAGAGAAACATCAAGGATTTACGTGGTTCGGTTTTTGGCCTCCATCCATAGGCAGCGACGGAGAAACGTTTCTGTAATACCCGGCCCAAAAATATAATAATAATAATAGTAATAATAATAATAATAATAATAATAATAATAATAATAATAATAATAATAGAACTAGGGGTTTACTTTTTAGGGTCAACTTAGTAATTTTGACAGTGGGAGTTAGTAATATATATACTCAAGATTAGAAACCCTAGCCGTCATAAAACCTATTACTTGTTTCTTACTCAAATAATCATAGAAAGAAGGTTGCTTGAAGATTTTCTAGAGAGGAGGCTAGCAAATTCTTGAGGATTTGATTTGTGAATTTTGTAAAGAAGAGATAGAGAGTATTACAAGATCTCTTGCCTGCTAGATGTAAGTGACCTTTATCCTTAACTAGAATTTTCTCAATTCTATATATTAAATATTCCTATTTGCGAACTTAGTATTATAGTTTATTGTTCTATTATGCCAAAATCAATTTTGTTTCGAAATATCAGAAAGATCATTATATTTGTAAAGTATTGTAAACTTCAAAAATTCGGATCAAGCATGTGATTATATGTTACAGGAATCATTGTACAACTTATTTGTTAAACTGATTTGTTTCCGTATGTAAGTTGAATAAGGTTTGAAAAATCACTATGTTTTGTAATTCAAATATATTTTAAATGTGTTTTGATATTTGAAAACTCTCAGTCTGACTATGTTCTGGGCCCCGCCAATGGGGATTATACGTTGGTACCGAAACTAGTTTCATTCTGGGGTTTGCCACCAACCTATGTGTGGTTTTTGGGCCTTGTCACAAGGATAATGTGGCCGTAGTCACTAAAGACTGTTTAGTATATGTATTATATCTATATCTGTATCCGAATCTGAATCTGAATTTGAATCTGAATCTGAATTTGAATTTGAATCTGTATTTGAATCTGAATCTGAATTTGAATCTGTATTTGAATCTGAATATGTATTTGAATCTACATTTGTATTGGAAACTATATCTGTATCTGTATTTATTTCTGAATATGTTGAATTTACTGTTTGCAAATAAAATAATATATTTTATTTAGTGAACTAAACCAAATGCTTTATCAAAACAATCATTTGAGAATTTTGTATTACCTATGTATATCCGTTTTTAACTAATGTGTGTTTGATCCGACTGGATAAGGATATTTGGTTATTTACTGGGCCTCCCAGCTCACCCCCCATTTATTTCCCCATTTCAGATTCTGAGGATTAGTTAGCGCAAACGTCGCAAGGGAGTAGTGTGGGAAGAAAGTTAGACAAGATTATCAAGCGTATCATAATTGCTATTTTTGTGATTTTGTGAGAGACCTTTGTTTAAGAAAATTTTGGATTAGTGATGTTATGAAATTTAATTATTTGATACATCCTTGATTAGTGGATTATTTTGGAGATTTTAATTTCATTTGGTGCTAGTATTGTAATTGTTAGTGAGGCCTGGCACACTTGTAAGGCAAAGCTTTATGGGTGTGCGGCCGTTGTCACATGTCGAGCTCATGCTTTGGGTTCGGGGCGTGACAGTTTCACTATCAAATATGGAGAATACAATATGGTGTAGAGGTACTCTCTCAATACCCAAATCCCAAATACACCCAATAACTCTCTCTAGCAAATAGCAAATAGCAAAGAATAGAAAACAATTCTATTCAACCTATTCTATTTTAGAGCTCTCTTTCTCACACATATGCGGCACACCTATTTCTCTATTCCTCTCGGAACACATAACAAATAGCAGCCCATAACCTTATATAAGGTTGTCTTTGAATTTAACTATAACTAGGACTATGAGTCCTATCTCTTATAGAACTTCAAGGAGTAGTAATTAACTTCAACAACAAGTCAATTACTTCTTGCCGTGTAGAAAAAAAGAATCCAAGTTGTATCCAACTTCTAATATGACTTTAATTCAAGCCATATTAACAAATCTCCACCTTGGCTTGAATTCTATCAAGCCTTCCAAACTAAAACTTCTCAATCATCTTTGCCAAAGCCCCTAAGAGCTATCACATGCTACAAACACCAAGCAAGTCCAAGCAATGCTTGAACTTGTGCAAAGGAACTGGCTTCTTCATCATGTTAGCCGGATTATTTGCAGTCCTAATCTTTTGAAGAAGAATATCTCCCTCATCAACAATAACACGAATGAAGTGGAAGCGAACATCAATATGTTTAGTTCAAGAGTGATGCACTTGGTTCATCGCTAGATGAATAGTACTCTGATTGTCACAAAATACATAAATGTGCTTTTGAAGAATCCCCAAGTCTTCAATCAAACCATGTAGCCAAATAGCCTCCTTGATGGCTTCAATCATAGCCATGTATTCAGCCTCAGTGGTAGACAATGCAATAGTGGACTGCAGTGTCGACCTCCAACTCACTGGTGCTTTAGCAAATGTAAACACATAGCCCATAGTAGAACGGCGCTTATCCAAATCACTAGCATAGTCCGAGTCAACATAACCAACTAAGTGTCTTTCAACAAAATCATCTCTCTCAAACATCAAACCTAAATCAATTGTTCCCAAAATGTATCTCAAGATCCATTTAGCTGCTTGCCAATGACTTTTCCCCGGATCATGCATATAATGACTAGCCTGTGAGACATCGGGTTGAGTACATACCATTGCATACATAAGACTGCCAACCAAACTCGCATACGGAATATGAGCCATGTACTCACGCTCCTCATCAATGCGAGGTGATAACAAAGAACTGAGCTTAAAGTGAGAGGCCAAATGAGTACTCACAGGCTTAGTCTTGGAATCCATTCCAAATTGCTATAGTACTTTAGTCAGATAATATTTGTGTCAAATGAATAGTACCCTTCACTCTATCTCATGCAATCTCCATACCAAGTATCTTCTTTGCTTCCCCAAGGTCCTTCATTTCAAATTTTGAACTCAGTTGAGATTTCAAACGATCAATTTCTACCTTGTTTTTACATGCCACCAACATATCATCGACATATAAAAGTAAGTAGATATAAGACCTATTAGAAAACCTATGAAAATACACACAATGATCAAATTGACTCCTAGTGTACTTTTTCCCAATCATGAAGTGATGCTTATACCACTGTCACGGGGACTGTTTCAAACCATATAGTGATCTCTTTAACTTGCAGACCCAATTCTCCTTACCAGCAACTTTAAAACCATCAGGTTGAGACATGTAGATCTCTTCCTCCAAATCCCCATGCAAGAAAGCAGTCTTCACATCAAGCTGTGCAAACTCGAGATCGAATTGTGCTACCATAGCTAGCAAAATGCAAATGGAGGAATGCTTAACAACAGGAGAGAATACCTCATTGTAGTCAATTCCTTCTGTTTGAGCATAACCTTTAGCAACCAATCTAGCATTGAACTGCACACTATCCTTGCCTATAGGTCCTTCCTTCTTTGTGTAGACCCACTTGCACTAAATCTCTTTCTTGCCTTTATGAAGTTCTACCAAATCCTAAGCTTGATCCTTGTGAAGAGATTGCATCTCATCATCCATAGCCTTCTTCCATTCACTACTCTCTGACGTGCGCACGACTTCTTTGTAGGTGGATGGAATGTCATCTTCAAACATAGGAAGTGCATAAGTTACCATGTCAACAAATTTGGTTGGTTTACGAATTTCCTATCTGGCTCTTCTCACTGCAATGGAATCTGTCAACTGTGAAGATGTCAAAGCTGAAGCTTCACTCTCATCTGAACTATTGCCTTCATCAACCTCAATATCACTATCTGTGTCAGATTTCGAAGAAATAACAGGAGTTTCAAACTCCACCTGTTGCGAATCACTATCAACTGTACTATCCTTCACTGCTTAATAGGCTTAACAATCTCAGATTCATTAAATCTAACATCCCAACTATGAATTATCTTCTTTGTCTCAAGACCCCAAAGCCTATATCGTTTCACACCTAAACTAAAGCCCATGAAAATAGCTTTCTTGGCTCTAGGGTCTAATTTTGATTCTTATACATGATAATATGCATGGCAACCAAATATGTGAAAAGAATCATAATTTGTAGCAAGGGATCTAGACCATACTTGTAGGGGAGTCTTCCCCTCATTCGCAGCTGTAGGCACACGGTTGATGATCTGACATGCATATGACACTGCTTCAGCCCAAAATTCTTTACCCAAGTTTGCTTCAGACAGCATACACCGCACCTTCTCCAGCAAAGTGCAATTCATTCTCTTAGCCATTCCATTTTGTTATGGGGTACGTCTAACAGTGAAGTGATGAGCAATACCTTCATCTTGACAGACTTTAAAAAATGGATCAAACTTGTACTCACCACCATTATCAGATCTAAGCTGTTTTATCTTACGACCTGTTTGAGTTTCAATCAATTTCTTCCACTTCAAGAATATATCTAGCACCTCATCCTTGTGTCTCATAATATAAACCCAAACTCGGCAAGAGTAGTCATCAACAAAGGAAACAAAATAATGCTTCCCTCCTAGAGAAGCAACCTTAAAAGGCCCCCACACATCTGTGTGTACATAGTCAAGTGTACCTTTAGTCTGATGAATTGCTGTACCAAACTTGACTCTAGTCTACTTCCAGAAAACACAATGCTCGCAAAAGTCTATTTTGTAGGTCATGGTGCCTTTTAATAAGCCTTGCTTCACGAGCCTTTGCAAAGCTTTCTCGCCAGCATGTCCCAAATGCATATGCCAAAGTCTAATGGTGTCTGAAGCAACCTCTCCTAGTTTCTCAACAACTGTAGCTACTTCACCTACAACTGTACTCCCTTTGAGGTAATACAAGTTATTTCGATGTGTGGCCATCATCAATACCATTGCACCAAACAATACGCTCAGAATTCCATTGTACATATCAATCCTGAAACCCTTGGATTCTAGTAAACCCAATGAGATGAGATTCTTCTTCAAATTCGATAGATATCGAACTTTAGTCAGACAACACACTATTCCATCATGCAACTTCAACTTGATTTTACCTATTACCGCAATCTTGCATGTTGATTCATTACCCATGAAGACTACACCTTTCCTCTCTTTAAAGTCATAAAACCAATCCTTGTTGGAACTCATATGATGGGTACAGGCAGAATCCATAATCCACTTGTTTAAATTGCAAACAAAAGATGAACTAGCTAGTGCAAATTCAGAATCATCATCACTACTTTGTGCAACATTTGCATTGGAATCCTTGTCCTTATTTTTTCAGAGAACAATCTTTCTTCCAATGCCCCTTTTTGCGACACAAGGCACACTCATCTTTCCCAATTTTCTTATTAGAGGCTCCCTTCAATTTAGATCGAGACCTACCTCTCCAACTTGACTTCTTTTTATCAGACTTGCCCCTAATTATTAAAACCTCACTAACTGTGTCCCTATAGGACTGCTTGTCTTTCTTATGAAACTCATTATTCGTCAAAGCATTGGACACGTCATCAAATTTAATCTCATCATTTCCATACAACAATGTAGTATTTAGATGATCATATGCATCAAGTAGTGAGTTTAACAACAATAAAGCTTTATCTTCATCACTAATCTCAACGTCCAAATTTTTCAAATCAACAAGTATTTTATTATAGTCATTCAAATGCTCAGATAAAGACATACCTTTGTGGAACTAGAAATGGAAGAGCTTTTTCTTCAAGTAGAGTCGGTTCTCCACGCTCTTCGTCATAAACTTGTCCTCCAATTTCTTCCACAGCTCCTTAGCCTTTGTCTCTCTCATAACAAAATACTTCTGATCCTTAGCTAAACATAGACGGATGGTCCCACAAGCTTGTCTATTAATCTTCACCCAATCTTTGTCAGACATCATTTTAGGTTTGTCTTCCAAAGTGATATCCAACTCTTGTTAGACCAAAACATCCATAACTTCACATTGCCACATGCCGAAGTTGTTCTTTCCATCAAATTTCTCTACCTCAAATTTCGCATTAGAGACCATAGTCCTAACTGCCGAAGGTTTTGTAGAGGATTCTCTTGACTATTTTGTAGAGGATCCACCTGACTGTTCAGTAGAAGGTTCATCTGACATTTTTCTTCCCAATAATTAGATCCACGAACCAATCACCAAAATCTCCTAAGAGAACAAATCCAAACGCCTAGGTAGTGAACCTTGGCTCTGATACCAGTTTGTTATGCAAAAGGGCCTTCGGAAGCACTCCCACAAACGTAATTGATTGTGCAAAATAATTAGACTTGAGAAAGATCTACAAATAGTTATGGAACAAAGGAACTAGCAAGAAAATAATAGACAATCACACACAAAAGAGAAAGACCAAGGATTTACTTGGTTTGGCTTTTGGCCTACATCCATAGGCAGCGATGGAGAAATGTTTCACTATCAAATATGGAGAATACAATATGGTGTAGAGGTACTCTCTCAATACCCAAATCCCAAATACACCCAATAGTTCTCTCTAGCAAATAGCAACTAGCAAAGAATAGAAAACAATTCTATTCAACCTATTCTATTTTAGAGCTCTCTTTCTCACACATATGCGGCACACCTATTTCTCTATTCCTCTCGGCACACATAACAAATAGCAGCCCATAACCTTGTATAAGGTTGTCTTTGAATTTAACTATAACTAGGACTATGAGTCCTATCTCTTATAGAACTTCAAGGAGTAGTAATTAGCTTCAACAACAAGTCAATTACTTCTTGCCGTGTAGAAAAAAAGAATCCAAGTTATATCCAACTTCTAATATCACTTTAATTCAAGCCATATTAACAATACCTACAATTTCTAGCAAGGACCAAATGCAACTAAATCATTAGGCTGTCTAATGAAATAGCCATGTGCACTGATGATCCAGATCTCTCGCAGTCCCCATAAGGGATGTGGTTCCCAGCAAATTCACTAGGAAAAGAATTATTAAGTACGTATATGCAAAAACGATCTTATGATTATTGGAAATAAAATGTAAAGATAGATCAAGCAAAATAGATAAAAGGATTTTAGTAGAGTTGGCCACATATCTATAATCTATTATCTATACTATAATGTAAAACCGAAGTTTTTTTAACTTTTGGTTAACTTCATGACATATTGACACATAAGTTTTTGAGTCCTCATAATTTTCCACATCATTCCTCATTTTATTTTTTATTTTTAATTTAGCTTTAGCTTCTATTTTGTACCCGACTGTTTTCCACGACCTTTTCTCCCCCTCTCCCTATCTCCTCTAACTTAACATCTCGCACTCATCTTCAACGTCAAATCTAAAGGAATATTGAAGAGTTAGGCAGCCAGTGAAAGAAATAGGTACAGTAGGGGTCATTCTACAGTACCCACAATTTTTTTGTGGGTACCATACCCACTTAAAATATTAACCATTCATTTTAAGTGTTTTAATCTTGACCGTTTATTCCTATTAAAACTGAAACCAGTTACCAGCTAATCCAGTATTCCTATTAAAACTGAAAACGTATTTCTCTTTCTCCTCAATCTCAAAGCACAACCTCGACCACCTCCATCTGAGATGATCACCACGCTCTTGGACCACCTCAATCGTCGCCGCTCCCTCCACGCCAATCTGCTTCGTCTTCAACACAACCTCGACCACCTCCATCTGGGATGATCACCACGCTCTTGGACCACCTCAATCATCGCCCTGCCCCTCCCTCCACGCCATCTGCTTCGTCTTCAACTTTCTCAGCCCTTTCTCTCTATCCCCAGCACTGACAGGTAAGTCAATTCCTTTGCTTAATTTGTTTTCATCTTATATCTTGCTCTTGCTTTTGAGCAATGTAAAATCCCAATGGTATATTGTTTTGGATTTTTACTATTGCCAACAACATGTTCGTTGAAATGCTTTCTTGGGTTTTCTCCCCCTTCTTCTTCTTCTTCTTTATCTCTTTATTTCTCTCTTTGTTTTGTGCATAAAATCTTAACTGGATCAAAATTGAGAGTAAAAATTACATTGCAAAAGGGAAACAAAACTATCCTGATAGCTGTTTATGTTCACTGATATCCTAGTTTAGTTAGATATGCAGTAATACAGTATCTTGACAATTACAAACAATCTAAAATGCTAGGCTAGCTACTTTCTAAAATATTCACTAAAATTCTGTGTTTCTGGTTGACATCATAACAATCTAGGATGATAGAGTTCCAGCATTGTTATTGAACCAGTATGATGCTAAATAGATACTAATTGTGTTTCATTCAATGAACAAATGGTATTGTACATAATGATGATACTGTAAAAGCTTAACTTACGCATGTGTTGTAGAATTTAATAATTTATATCTTTCTTGTTAGTTTTTGTTACTTAACATAATGATTTTTGAATCCTGAGTTCATTTTTGCCATGCCAACCTTGTCACTTGAGCTTTATTTGCACAAAACTATATACTGTAAGATTCTTGGTTATACTCTTCAAGTTGTAATGGCTTTAACAGTCAATTGCATTTGATTTTTGAATTGTTCTAAAACAGATTTATTGCCTTTGGTTGGAAATGTTGGACTTCGGGCACTACAAAAAAATCTATTTTTTACGATAGTCCTTTTACGTCAACTTAAAAGTTGACACACTAAGCTTTAAACTTGGCTGTATAACTTCCAACTTTTCTAAGTAAACTTTAAAATAGGCCTTGGCTACTAGCCCAATCGTTTAAAAT
>BKZX01030118.1:91797-108887 GCA_014362285.1 Fagus crenata | reverse complement strand
GTCAAATGATAGGGTCAAATTAAACTATGGGGGTTGATCAAAGAAATTAAGAAGATGATAATCAATGAATGATTGAGTTTTCATTAAAGCCTCAGATTCAATAAAAGGGTGCAAAATCAAAAAGGGTCATTGACAGATGTTCTCTTTAACAGCACATTCAATCATCAAGCAGGCTGCATTATCTATGAACCAAGGTTTTTATTATTATTGGAAAGTTACACACACATCCAGTGGGTCTTGAACCACAACCTCACCCTCTACCTAGCACTTGCAAGGGGAGGAGGTGCCAGTTGAGCTAGAGCTCATGAACTAAGTCACTATTAATCTTTAACATTGGTGCTCGAGTTCACCAAAAACAATTGTGCATCAAGTAAATAACACCATTTGTCTTAATACAATTTTCTGATTTTTTTTTCAATGATGCCTGATCTTTCTAGATTACGACTAAAGGATGCACTACTTTTATCAAGTGGCAAATAAATAAACTTACAGAACTGTTTGTAAATATCTGAGATTTTGTCTTCCGCAAGGATGAACTCTTCTCTGTGAAGTCACAAAGGTAAACTCATCAGCTGGACAAAGCAGCAATGCAGCAACTTCAATAATACATTATTAAAATAAGTGATCACAAGGACAAATAGAAGTTCACCTTCATCAATGTCATCCTTTTCCCAGCATACATCCAAGTAGCGCAAAGCTTTACGATACTTTCTAAGAGCCGTTTTATAGTCTTGCTTCTGTACCGTGAAGAAGTCAGGGAACATCATGTTAACAGCAGAAAAATAACCATTTTAAGATTGTTTATTTTCTATTTTTTTTTTTTTTTTTTTAATTTGTGAATCCGCATGATGCTTTCCTGAGTGCTATTTGATGTTCAGTTGTAATGTGCTTAGATGTGGAGTTTGCCTTGGGTGTAATTTTTTGGTGGATTCATTTAGCAATGCTTTCGTTTCATTCTCATTTTGGAATATGCACACCGTGTGTTTGACAAAATGTCTCGCTCATTGTTGCATTATTTTTAAGTTCACTTCATGGTTTATTTGATAATTCATAGATCGTTTTTTGAAGTGAGTTGAAAGATCTTGCTATTTTTTTAACTCCCTTAGCATTGTCAGCATATTGATGAGGTTCTCTTAACACATTGTTGATCATCTTCTTGATTGCGACGTTCTAATTGGTTTCCCACTTGATTGCAACATTACAAAGTCAAGATTATCTTCACAGTACAGTAGATTGATCACTCAATATGATATTAGATTTACACTCAAGAATTATATACTTCCTTTTTAAAATTATTATACCTCTTTTACCCTTTGGTAGATTAAGTATGTTTCATAGCAGTTGGAGAGTTCCTCTCTTGAATCCTTCTACCGTGCCATCCTTATCTTATATGTCAGACAAGGATAAAAAATAATGCATGCTTATGTAAGAAAATATTTGTCTTATTATTGATTTTTTGATATTATATCTTACATTATTTATTGAAAGATGCCAATGGTACTGCACTGGCACAAGCTGACAAGATAACACTTCTGTAGACTCCTATTAACTCCTCAGGATTGGACATTCAATGTGATATATTCATATATAAGAGCTCTCCAAAGTTGGAAATCATGGCATGCTTATAACAAGTTGCCTTATGCAGTCATGTCTTAGAGAAATTATGTTTCCTTATGAAAAAGGTTTATTGGATTTAATTGTGTATACACTTTTTGTGTCTCTTATAGACATTATTTTGAAGGAGGTGAATTGGAATTAAGAATACTCTTTTCTTTCCTTTAGAGAAAAGAATTTAGATAACTTTAGACTTGTCATGAACATCTTTGCATTCCCATATTATCAAAGGGAATGCAACATTTTAGGACAGTATAGATAAAGATTTTGAACCATAAAAGGGGAAGAATATTTTCCCTCCATAGAGACATGTGCATGTATGTGTAATCTAATATGAACTTAGCAATACAATTAAACAAATTATTGAAGAGATTGGTTCTTTGTCAACATTCAGTAAGAAACATTACAAAAGTTACAAAAAAAAAAAAAAGATTTATCAACAAAGTAGATCTATAATTTGCAAATAATGAAGCAATGCTGTTGTGGAAACTATTTTGTGATCTTTCACATTTCAAGTCATGCTCCCCTTACCACTCACTAGCTTCACCAAAATCCATCAGAATTAAGTGAGCATCTACTTTCGTTTAAAGAATGTCAAGCACATTGCAGCCCGCATTTTGAAAGAAAGGCGCAAAGCCAACTCATTATGCTATAGCATTTCTGTGTTGGTTTTAGATTTTAGCCTTTGCAAATATCAATGTAGAGGGAGACTTGAAATTTCTCACTTTTCTCCATTCTGTTTCTCTTCTGTTTGCCAAAGAATCCACCTAATTGTTATTAATATTATTACTGTGCCACTGTGGAGGCATTTCTTTTTTTGGTTTGGATTCATTTTACTTATGATGTTTGGGAACACATTTTGCTGCCAATTACTTTTGATGAGCAATATTGGGTGATTTGAGTTACTTCTTTTGTTATGATACAGATAAAAGCTAGGACCTTAATGTTATATGTGTGATATACATGTTCTTAGTTGTCCGGAATTGTTTTGACCATTGGATCTTTTTGGTTACAGGCCAAGTTAATTGCCACGTCCACTTTATAGAAAATACTATCCATATTTGGTGTAAATAAATTGTGAGATAGGTAGGGAAAAAAAAAAATATTTTTAGTTATTTCAAATATTCAACTCCCCAAAAAAACCAAAAGTAAGGAGAGATAGTGTCAATGTTGGATTTATGTGACAATTGCGCTTTACCAATCACAATTTTTCGCTTTTTAAAGTTTTGAGAAATGGTATACTAGCATTGCTTCTCAATAATGTCCACAGTAGTTAGTGTTAAATACCACTTTCCAAATGAACCACTAATACTTATAATTAAAAATACTTACACTTTCACCACAAAAAAAAAAAAAAAAAAGGATACTTACACTAAGGTTATATAATTAGACAAAAGACATGTTCAATAGAGGTGATGTATTTGTTTTTATTATGATGGTTGGTAAATGATTTTTTGTAGGTAGAATGCAGTCTTCTTATTATGCATGTTTGAGAAGGAAAATGATTTTGGATAGAAAGAAAAGAGGAGTTGATTCTTTTAATGGAGCTTCATCTTCTCAAGATACTGTTAATATCTATAAGTTGAAATCAACATGTCCTGATAAAATGTTTTGTACAAGAATCTTCTTTTATAAAGCCTCATAATAAGACACCGACAGAATTTTGTGTTGGCAAGGAGAAACCTAATAGGAAGAGATTGTGTTGGGTTAAGATAGAATAGGGAAGTTCTCAGATATATAAGCAAAATAATACCGCCAATCACTACAAAAAACTTGACCTATTTCAACACATTTATTTTGAGGGTTCATTAAAAATGGTCGCAATAGCATACAATTTTGTGTGGCACATTGGGAAGGGGAAATATACAATTAACCTATTTCGACGGTCACTAATAGAACCGTTGAAATAAGCATAAAAAAAATTATATTATCCACCTCTTTTAACGGTCATTAGTGTAACCTTCGAAATGCATAACAAACTTATTTCAACGGCCATAAATACCTTCGAAATAAGCATGAAAAAAAATAACAAAGCGCTCTACTAATCAATTCCAAGGATTTCTGAAAATAAAACCCCCAAATCGTGAATAGCAGTAGCAAATCAATTTTCGCAGAACTTAGATCTTTGAGATGAAAACCCCCAAATTGTCAAAACCCCCAAAATTGAAATACCTAGAGTTTAATCAAACCTTTTCACGCTCAAATTCTTGCACCAGACCTTCTCCTCACACCAGAGAGATCTTTCTCGTGAAACCTTGGTAAGGATTGCGATCAGCCAAACGCATTGGTATTGTCCTCGCTCCACCTCTCATCGCTCACTCCAATCAATTTCCTTATGTAAGTTCCAACTTCGAACTCTTTTTTTTTTTTTTTTGGTTTTGTAAAAGATTTTCGTTCAGATTTTGGAGAGAGAGGGATTTGAGATATGAATAGCAGTGAGAGAGAGAGAGAGAGGGATTTGAGATTTTTGTTCACATAGTATTACTAGATGATTCTAGGAATTTCTGCTTTGTAGGGTTAATCCAATGGTTGTAAAGGATTTTTGTTCTTTAATACATTATTAAATTGCCTCCAAATTCCAAGCAAAACCAATTCTTCTCCATTAGCGCAGCAGGCATGTTTTAATTTCTCAATTTTCTCAGTTATCTTGTTTTCTTTCATACTGCTTTAACTGTTTTGCTACATCACTGTCTGCTATTTTTTTTTTTGAAACATTACTCTGCAGCCAAACGGAATATAAGTATAATTGACAATGGCTATTTAGTTGGGTTTGTTACTTTATTCCATATTGTGAACTTCAGTTGTTGATTGTGCAAAGCTGGTTTCTGTGCTTTTTTGTTTTTGTTTTTTTGGATTCATTAGGTTTTCTTTTGGTTTCTGTGGTACTCATTTCTGTATATCTTTTTCCCGGGGGGGGAGGGAGGTATTATGGTTGTGGGTGTTTGACATTTGATTTGGGTGTTTGAAATTTAATTTTAATTTACAATTAGTGCTCAACAACAAGAAATTCATATTATGTTCCAACATCAAATTATAATAAAAAATCCACTACTAGTTATTTATGAATCTCTAGAGTTTGTTAGTTTGGCTCATCTAAAACCTCTATGTTTATTTGAACTTCAATTTGCAGTTCAACGATTAACCTTCAAGGAGTTCTTCAATCACAAGTTCCTAGAGGAGCCCAGGTTATAATCTAAGTTTCCAATATTTAATTATAATGCTTTGCTTTGGGCACATTTCGGTTTCATATTGATTGGATGTCTATAATATTTTTATTCTTTAGGGGTTAGGGTAGTCTAGAGGGCTGATTTTTAAGGGCCCAAATACACATTAATTCTTATTAAGCCATCGGGCCCAAACAGCACAAGCCACTGCTGAAGCCCAGCAAATCCAGCCTAGAATATTGGCCCATTCCCATTCACTATCCCCAGACCAGCTCACGTGGGTCTCAAATGATGGAAATAAAATGGATTATTTGGACTTAGTGGTGACCAATTGAAGGTCCAGCCCGAAAATCCTCTGCTGTCAGCCTTAACAAGCCATTTTCGAGCCTAAAGAGAGTGTTCAATGAGCAACTAA
Organism: Fagus crenata; assembly: GCA_014362285.1. Lineage (NCBI taxonomy): Eukaryota > Viridiplantae > Streptophyta > Magnoliopsida > Fagales > Fagaceae > Fagus > Fagus crenata. Next base: position 103,694 of record BKZX01030118.1, on the reverse strand, counting down.
AGCCCAAAAGCAAGCCCAAGACCTCTACCTAACTTCAGTTAGCTGGGACAGCTGTCCATAGGGCCTTACAAAAGTCAGACCAGCTTTAAATGAAAGCTAGACAAGGAGTTATTCCCATTTTGGAAACCCCATTTCTCTCTCATCCTTTTCAAGAATTGAAGAATGAGCTTGTCTCCCTTATTTAATTCACTCCAGACCTCAAAAGTACAAGGAAACTCATGGATTGGGCCAAGAATACAGCTGAGAAAGCACAACCATTGGCTGCATGCTCTGCAGCAGTAACAGCACACAAGCTAGAGTCAGCTCAGCCCCAAAAGTATAAAGTCTTGCCTAAACAAGCAGGTTATGAGGATGGCATATCTTTCTCAGACCAATGGAGCTCTGAACTCAGAGATTTGGCTACCTGAACAGTAATTATGATGAGGATTTCAATCACCATTGGCCACAAGACGCGGCAGAAATCCGTGACAAGACAAAAATATTATTTTATCTTCACCATCATGACCTGACCAACCAATCAAGGTTGAGGAAGTGACCCTTACAGCCCAGCTCTGTGCTAGGTTCACTTCTCCATTTTTGTAGGACTTAGGGAGTTTGGTTTGGAGGTAGGGAATTAATTCTATAGGTGAGACTTCCATTAAAATAATGGCTCAAGGCCTACTGGGGGGTAGAGTTATTATTATTTTCTTGGAAACCAAAGCCAAGAAGCATGCATAACCAGCCTATACCACCATGGAACTTTCTATAAATGGAACCTAACTTAACAACAACTCAACTCAAGTTATCCATAACCCAACCACAACACAACCAACTGAAGCCAAGCCTAAATACTTCAGCCTTAACCATTTTCACCATCCCAAACATTGATCCATGACCAGATCAGAAAATGCCATGGAGATTGCAAAGATAGTCTGAAACTCATTACAGCAGTAATCGGGCTATTTTTCTCTAAGTGCATTCTCTAGTCCACATCCTCAAATATAGGGTTTTAAGGTCACTCTCAACCTTAAAACTCTATTCCTAAACCCTAAACACTGACCTAGGCCAAAGACACCATGATTTGAACTCTCATCTCCAAAAGTGCCTTCCTGGCAGATATTTGGGCCACGGCAGTAAACATCATAGTAAGCTCTTGGCCTTCTTCAACCTTGAGACTTACACCATAAAACCCTAAACACTTCCCTTTTAACCCCATGCATGCTTCATAGAATTGATTCTCTCCCGCTTAGTCAAACTCTTTTAATCCCTACAAGTTCATTGTTATGAGTTTTATTTGTTGCAGCAGATATTAGTGATGAGTTCATGTTTTAATGATTTTGAGGCCATATTGGGTTCAAGTTATTATACTTTGAGTCTAGATTCTTCATAAAATAGTGGAAGTACTAGTCCATTGTTATTTTGGGCTTTCATTAACAAGACGTTGCATTTTGGGCCATTTGGTTATTATTACTGCAACTGCTCATCGGACTTGGGCCTTGGTAGATTTGGTCCTCACTTTTTTAAGGAAGGTGCCCCATTAGCCCCTGGGCCTACTTTTGGGCCTTGGGTTGAATTTTGGGTTCAACTAACGTACCCTCAAAGGTTCAGTTCATGCTCCAACCAATCTCGTTGCGACATGTGGCGTGACACGAAAAACCACCCCTCACAGGTAGTTATAACTTTATCTTGTAATATGTAGGCCAATGGTGGAGTTTGAGCTCTCTGCTGTACTTCCAACGACGAAAATAAAGGTTGGACAGTTCAGTTCTATTGCCTCTGATGAGAGATTGCAATTGCATTCTGGGCATCCCGTGAGCTCATCCAGCAGAAGTCCAGCATTAAGTACTTCATCTGTATGCGAGACCATACTAAAGCAAAGGAAAGATTGTGTCAATACATCCATCACTAAGAGTGGGTTTACTCCAAATATTGCAAGTGATAGGCTGAGGAAATCTGTTGATGGTGATGCATGTTCGTCAGATCAGCTTCCTCTGTTTCTTTGTTTCTCTGTTTAGTATGTTTCCATAAATGCTCATGCTTGGTTTGAAATTGATTTTTGTTTTTTTGGTCTTGTCTATCCAGTTTCTGCTTCAATGGAGTCTATTGAGAAAGATAATGTCATTGTCAATGCTTATTTTGCTTCAATGGATGCTTTCTCTTTTTACCTCGAGACTTATGTGCAAGATAAATCCACCACGAGAGTTTCTATCTGTCCTTCAGGGAAGAGTGACAAGGATATAGCTGTTGAAATGCAAACAATGGAGCTGGCTGATAGTTCTGTTGGTGCAGCACAAAGCCATGGATCAGATCTCTTAGTGACATCAAGTGCATCATCTATAATAAGGGAAGTGCAAGGACTAACCATATTGCATCCTTTGACTAGGCTTCACTTGTTATATCAGTCTGTTCAGGCTCTTGCTGAACTATCACAAGAAAAGGTTAATTAATGCTCTTGGCTTTAGTGGATATTGTGCTCATGATTGAATACATACATACATACATACAAGTAGTCTTGGTGTAAATTTTTTACAATATTACACCATTCAATAATCTTTCATTTGATCATTACTGATATCTCATCTAGGAAATTTTAAAAGAATAGTTTTCTTGTATTGCAAAAATCTACTAGACATATGAGATTCAGATTTGATAGTAAATGACATTTGATTGATGTGAAATTTGACATCCATGATAAGTGTGTGGAAGAAATTTTATTCAGCAGTGGGCTTGGCAAAATATCAATCCAATGAAAATTTTCTGTGGTGTAATGCTATAAAGAGTTAACTACTAATATCTTTTACTGAATTCATATTTTGATAATCCCACTGTTGGATAAGGTGTTGTCTCTATGCTTAATATGTACACTAAATTTCATGTCAATGGGATGTTATTTAGTATGTAACCTATAAACTCGTGTATTAGATGGCATAGTTGTTAATTATCATCTTGAGATTTGGCGAGTATGGTCGGTTTGATAAAAGAAAACTCTTCAGTGAAAAATTAGGAGTGCTAGTCTTTCTAACACAAGGATTGGCAATATTCTTTTATAGGCCTTATTATGTAAGGAATCAAATTCATAGATAGAATGAGTATAATAATATTTCAGCAGCTTTGTTAAATTTTGAGAGTGTGATTACCTTTTTCTTAGGTGTGATTTCTTAGGGTTTGTCTTTCCTTTTGAGCATTAAAATGTTGTTTGAGCTTTTAAAACTGACTGGTAATTGCTACTGCTTACAGTATAATGCAGGACTTCTTCTAGAATCATTTTCAGTTGAACTAGTTGTTTTGGCTATATGGAAGAAAGCTCTTCAAATCTGCAGCTCTTGGCTGGCCTCCGCTGTAGAAGGTGAATTAACGGAAAACTGTGATTCTACTAAGGAGTGGATTACTGGATTTGGAATAGCATCCATTAGTAGTCTTGCCCTTAGTGGATTTAATGATGGGATTGGTATGTGCTATATTTTCTGTTAACTGTGATTGGGCTTATAATGGATTTTATGCTGGCATTGATCTTTGCTCTAGTTTTCTGTTTTTGCAACTTCTATTAGCTAAAATTGGCTTATAGTCATCTGTTTTTCTGGAAAAAATAAAATAAAATTTGTGGAGCAGGGTGGTCATATTATGCATTTCTGGCAGCTGCATCTGGACAATTTGTGCGGTCAGACATATGTACTTAACCTATTGATTCATCATACATTCCTTCTTTATTAGTTCTCAATGATCTTGATAAAGCTAGTAGTGCATCATATTGTTTATCAAGATCCTTAGTATAAAATGAATTTGAGATGCCAGATATTTCATGTTTGTAAATGACCCTTGAAGCTTTGTAAGTTGGGCAACTAAGCTTTGTAATGAGATTTTTGGTACAAATGTGGTATATTGCTTGTATATTTGGTATAGGTCCTTGCTCAATGAATTTTTTTAGGAAAAAAAAAAAAAAAAAAACTTTATTGAGGGTTATGACCCTTGATAAAAACAAAATTACTTATTTCAAGGGTTGTGACCCTCGATACAAGTAATATTTGTGAAGTATCCAACACTCTTTATCGAGGGTTATAATCCTTTTTATCGAGGGTTATGACCGTCGATAAAGATAAAATACTTTTTCCAAGTTTTGCGTAGGCTGTCGAAACATCTTTTTTGACGGTGTTTCTATCGACGCCTTTCGACGGTCATCTTGACAGTCAAAATAACCTTTTTCGAAGGTTTTTAATACTTATTTCGAGGGTTTTGACCCTCGTAAAAAGTCGTTTTTTCTGTAGTGACTCTTTTTCACTAAAATGGCATCAATAGAATTAGTATTGTACTCTATTTTCAATATGATTTGGCTGCTGAAAACTCCAAAATTGTTTGTTGCCAATTTTGGGAAATAAGAGTAGGAAATATTTGATAAATTTGCTTAAGGGTAGTTTTGGAAACTTTTATTTATTTATTGAAGAGACAAGATATTAAATTATGTTCCTTTAAAAAGTTGAGTTTTCGAAACAAGACTAATAATTTGGGAAGGAGGGAGTAATATTTGCATTGTGTATGACTTCTTGTAGGAGAATCCTATATGTGGTTTTTTAAGCAATATTGATGATGACAAACGGTATAAGTTAAAGTAGTGTTTCTTTGTTTCATCTTATTGAAGAGGCTTACATATGATAACTTTTTGCCAAGTTATGTATAGAATTTTAACAACCAAATTCCATCCTAATGAGTCATTTTGGAGAAAGAATGAAATTTTTTTTTTTTTTTTTTAACTTTTTTATTTCATCATTATGATAGTTAGAGTTTATTCTTAAATGACACAAATTGAAAATATATAACTTTTGTTAAACAATCCCGTGCATCGCACAGGTTAGCGACTAGTGGTTTTAAAGGGTAAGGACAAAGCCCCATGTTTAATTAGAAGAGTCCAATGCTGAAAGAAGAAACAGGCAATAAAATAGGAGCTCTCATAGGAAATTCAGACATACTAGCACAAACACACAAATGAACTCCCACAAACAGAATTACATCTCTGTTTGAATGGGCGTATTGTGTACAAACTACAAACTAAGTTCATAAGAGAGCTCACAGTTGGTAGTGAAGATATCCAGATGGCCATTTACACTTTTGCAGGGTCTTAAAGAAATGGTTAAAAAGAATCTCATTTATGAAAAGGGTAATTCCCGAACTCGAACTCAAAACACTTGCTTTGGATGGAGGGTATTGAGTTAAGCTAGCCAAAAAATAATGAGCTTAAACTTTCCCCCTTTCTTTTTTTAATTTTTTTTCCCCATTTATTTTTGAGCCATAACAAATGCAAAACATTGCTTTCTTCATAGTACCGGAACGGGAATTTGGCTTAAATGGTGGCTAGAAATGGTAAATTAGAGGTCATCTAATTGAGTATTCTTTTGATTTTGAGAAAGAAGATTTTTAATAATTTATTGATATGTTAAAGAGAAAAAAATGATTGAATATATATATAAGATGGGTTCAAGTTACACCCGGTGTAACTCTTAAGAAGTTACACCTTTTTTAGACCGTTGATCTGTAATAGATCCTACGGTAGAGGTGATTTGTTCTTACACTTCATTACTTATCTCCTCTTTTCTCTCCCTCCCTCTTCTATTTTACCTAAATTCTCTACTTTTTCTCTTTCCTCTCTCTCTCTCATTCCATTTCTATTAAATTCTCTACTTTTATTTTATATAGAAATGATATAAAATAAAAATAACAGAGAATTTTTTTTTTTTTGGGCTGAATATCAAAATCTATTAGAAGCGGAAAAAGAAAAAGAAAAGAAAAGAAAAAAAGCATAGAATGAAGAAGTAAACGGCGATGCCTTTTCCATGGCAGAGGTAAAGATGGGATTTATCTGCATTGTTTTTGTGGCAGTGTCATCATCAAACCAATAACACTAACAAAGAAGAAGCACTATTAAAAAATTCTTGAAAATTGGCATCTTAACACTCATCATAGCACTCCTCTTGGTACATGGCCTTGCAATTTCAAACAGAGCAGTACTATAGACCATACCAGTACCATTTAGGAGAGAGAGAGAGAGAGAGAGAGAGGGGTAATCATGTAGGAGATAAGAGGGAAGAGAGAGATAAACATTAGAAATAGATCAACATCACAAACAACCCATGATATGATATCAATAACGTGCAGTGGTCAAATTAGATTATAGGCATCCAAGGGATCAAAGTTAGCAAAAAAATAACATTGCTTAATTACTCAAGCTTTCCTTCAAGTATTTTTTTTTTTTTTTTTTGCTTATTCGAAGGCTTTTTTCTGGTCTATGTATGGTGTATGGGCTGGAGGAGCAATTGATGGCTTTCTAGAATCAGAATCTCGCCGTGAACCTTGTGCTATAGCCTCCCTTTTTTGTGTATGTGAATTTTCCTTAATCCCAAACGGTTGTAATTCTTTGACTTTGGAGTTGGCAGCTTAGCCTGTAATATCTCCTCTTCAAAGACTTGGCTGGTACCATCCCATCTTTTCTCACCAATTCTGTATAACTCTTATTCCTATCAATTGAATTAAACAGAACTAATCTTTTTTTCATGGTTATAATTGCAATTGTACTTTTCTCTACATCACAGTAACGTTTCTACTTTTTCTAATACTTTTTGAACTTTATACAGTTCTATCACATTTCAAGCTGCAATAGAGAAAAACGTGTATGTCAGGTACTTGTTTTTCATTTATCCTGCAAAGATGAACGTGTATGTCATATACTTCTTTTACATTTTTTATTTATTTGTATATATCTCATTCGATTGATTACGACGTGATGATTTGTACTTTTGCTAATTGTTCTTCAATTTTTGGTACTTTTTTTTTTTTTACTCTTTTCTACCTAGTATACTAACAACCTATTAGAGCAAAAGAAAAAACTATACAAAGATATATAATTTTTGTAATTAGAGAAGATAAAACAAAATCAAATGGAATGTATACCACCCCTTAGAGAAAAAAAGAAACAAAATCTACATTTTTGCTTATTTTATATGGGTTTTTTTTGGCCCCTTATGTATAGCACCAGTTGGTATATTTTGTATTTGTATTCATTAGTTATATTGGCTCTTATAGTTATTAACTTGCAAATTTATAGATATGGATGATTTTTTTGGAGAAGATTTCCACCAAGATTTTCTTAATGTAGAGTTCCAAAAAGGTGATGATATTCAGAACAAAGATCAAATGGAATGTGAAGCATCATATGATGTCCTAAACAATTTAGAAATATTTGAGCAAGATTCACCTCATGATGACTTTGGTGATTGTGAGATGAAATCCAAGCTATATGTCAGAATGCATTTTGACTCTCTTGAAGGTGTTGATGCTTTTTACAGAGAATTTGCTAAGAATCAAGGATTTGGAATTCGTGTTCGTTCCAGTAAAACAACATCTAGAAGTGATGCTGTAACAAACCGTATTTATGTATGTTGTAGTGAAGGGCAACGCAAAACAAAAATTTGTGATGATGCAGAGAGCAAAGATGATGAACAAAAGGCCCATAGAAGCTGTTCAACTCTTAGAACTGGTTGTGAAGCAATGCTTAAGGTCTTGAAGATTAAGAATTCGAAGAAATGGGTTGTGAAAGCATTTAACAACAACCACAATCATGCTATGATTAGTCCAAAGAGTGTGTCATACCTTCGATGCCACAAAAAAATGTTTGCTGTTGCCAAGAGCCTTGTTGAAAAATTTAGTGAAGAAGGGCTTCCAACAAGAAAAGTTGCCATGATGTTCAATGTTGGTGATCAAAATTTTACAAGTAGGGATTGTTGGAATCACCTGAGAGATGTTAGGGGGAAAAATCTTGATGCTGGAGATGCCTCGGCTGTCCTTAATTATTGCAAAAAACAGCAGGCCAAAAACTATAATTTCTTCTATGCAATTTAATGTGATGACGTTGGCCATATGGTTAATTTTTTTTGGGTGGATGCACGATCAAGAATGGCTTATCAATACTTTGGGGATGTGGTGACATTTGACACAACTTATAAAACAAACAAGTATGATATGCCATTTGCCCCTTTTACAAGTTTAAACCATCATTGTCAATCAATTTTACTCGGTTGTGCATTGTTGCAAGATGAGACAAAACAAACTTTTGTTTGGTTGTTTGAAACTTGGCTTCAGGCAATGTGGGGGAAGGAACCAATATCTATCATCACAGATCAAGATTTAGCTATTGGAGCAGCCATTTCAAAAGTATTTCCAAGAACTCGTCATCGACTTTGCCTTTGGCATATTAAAAAGAAATTTCTAGAAAAACTTTCTCATATAAATCATAAAAATTCAGCATTCAAACGTGTGTTGAAGAGATGTATACGTGAGTCACCTAGTGTGGAAAATTTGAGGAGGATTGGAACAATCTAATATTGACATATGGTTTGGAGAAAAATGAATGGCTTCAAGGATTGTATGATATTCAGAAGTCGTGGATACCAGTGTACAATAGAAATACTTTCTTTGCAGGAATGAATACTACCCAGAGAAGTGAAAGCATCAATGCCTTCTTTGACTCCTTTGTGGACTCGAGAACTACATTGCAGGATTTTGTGACAAAATTTGCAAAAGCAGTAGATAGTCGTTATGGGAAAGAAAGAAAAGAAGATTTTGATTCAAGACACAAAAGTCCTTCCTTGAGAATTGGTTCAAAAATAGAGCATCAAGCAGCTTCCACATACACGAGAACTATATTTGGCATGTTCCAAAAGGAGTTGGTGAGTAGTAATTATTTTACAAAGGAAAAGATTGAGAAGAATAGAACTCTTTATAAGTACAAAGTAATGAGTTCCAATGATCAAAACGATGCATTTACTGTGAGTTTGAGCTCGGAATAAAAAACTTGTGAATGTGAGTGCCAACTGTTTGAGTTTAAAGGAATTGTTTGTAGGCATATGTTTTCAATCTTTCAAGTTAAAAATATTTTAGAAATTCCTAGTCACTACATCCTACAACGTTGGACAAAAGAAGCAAATAAAGGAGTAAAAAATGATGAATGTAGATCAAGTACTGAGAATGAGCATCATATGTCAGGAGCCCTACGAAGCATTCATGTTTGTCATCGTGTAAGCCAATTGTCCTACCTTGCTGAAATATCTAAAGAGATGTATGAAATGATCATATATGACTTGGAAAATATTCTTAAGAAGGCTTTTGTAATGGAAAGTCAAATACTCCAAGGTACGGAAAATAATGAAATGAATCTACGTCAACCCTTGGCAGGTCATTCAGATGGATTAGATGAAGTACAAGATTGCTCTCCTAATGTTCCGTTGAATATAAAAGATCCGCATATATCACAAACCAAAGGTCAAAAGAAGAGTACTGAGAAACAGAGTCATAATGGAAGATTTAAAAGTGGTCTTGAAATGTCTTTAGCTCGTAAAACAGTGAAAAAATGAGCTTGTCTAGCTTGTGGGGAACATGGCCATAATCATTGCACTTCTAAACAATATAAAGGCGAAGGAAGTGATCACCAAGATGGAGAAAACACCACAACATTCAATGGCAATAACAGTGATGATTCATCATGAAGTAAGTGATCACTAAGTAGTTGCATCGATCTTTATTTCTTTTGAAAAAAACTACTATTTTTTTTTTTTAGTTTAGGTTCTTGTGTTCCAATTTTATACTTACTGTAATTTTTGTTTTCCTCTTCTAGGTGGGTATGTATGACTGAAGAGAATCATGGAATGAATTTACTTGAAGAAATTTAGCTATACAACGGGTTCAAGTAATTGGAGCATAGATAATTATGTTTTTTGATTATGCAATGTTAAGGAGCTGAGTTGTTATTCCTCAAGCCATGTTTATGACAATGGATTTGTAAACATTATTTTTTGTTTTATGTTATGCATGATGACTTTTTGGGATGTAAGAACTAAAAGGGGCCATAAGTTTGACAGATAATGAACACCCACGTTAAGGCAACTCCATCCATGTTGTAATGTTGGGTTGATGCATTTGTTTTTGTATTTGAACAAGCCTTGTTCTTTGTTTTTGTTGTTTCCAAATTGTTATGGTTGTGTGCATCTGTGTGTCTGCACTTTTGCTCAATGTGGCTACATAGTGATTTTGCTTTATTATTGCCTATGTTGTTAATAGATATCAATGGATTAGTTTATTATTTTATATTAATATATTTGGATTTCCCTGAATTTTTGGATTAGTTTATAATTTTTCGTGTAATCTCATATATGATTATAGGTACAAGTGGTGTGGATCACTCTTAATCTTTGATTTAGCCATAAGTGTGGTTAATGATTTAGTATTTCACTTGTTCTAATATTTCTATATTAACTCATTTTATTATTTTGGCAAATGGCAAAAGCTTATGTTGTTGTAATTGACTCTAGCTACCATCAACTCATTAGCCACTGGTATAACTCTATCAAAGAAAGCTTAGGAAATATTATTAGTCAATATTTTTTAAAAATGTAGTGACAGAAGTCAGGATAAACAAATTTCAAAACGTATCACTATATATGATTTGTGGGGTAAAGTAGTTCATTTGGAAGTAGTGAAGAAAAAGGGAAAGGAGCATAAGAGAATCAACTTCAGCAAGAAAGTATGTTAACAATGAACAGAAGATGTTGGAGCAATTTGGGTAAGAATTTCATGGAAGTTTATTTGAATGAACTGCATTGCATTTTGAAGCCAACAAATTGTGATTTAATATGCAAGTTATTCTTTTAATTCAGGGGCAAAAACTTTATTATTAAAAATGAAGGCTGTTTCAAGAATGGAGATTCTGATTGCTTTGTTCTAGAGCATGTTGAGCATGATAGGCCTGACGTAATTATTCGATACTCTCATTTCTTATTTCTTTTGTTTGTTTTTCCGTGTCTGATCGTTGATGTTAACTCTTCCGTAAATACATAAGGAGCGCCAACCACAGATTTTTTTTGTCCAACGCTTCACTTCGGTATGGTCTAGTACCATGAAAACAATTTCTTAATTTAATTGTCCCTCCTCTCTATGGCATCTTTTCATTGTGAAGTTGCCAACAAAATGTAAAGAATGGTTTTTGTATATCACAGAGAAAATGAAGAATGGAAAAAATGTCAGTCTCGGATTTTTATTCCTTTTTGAACGTTTGGGCATCAATTAAAGGAGAAGATACTGATCCCCCCTCAGATGTTTGGGCATCAGTATCTCCCTCACATGTTTGGGCTGATCAAATAATGTGGTGCAGAGTGGTGAACTGAAGGAAAGCCAAAAAATATTGCAGCTTAATTAGCAGAAGTTTGAATAACTCACAATATAGAGAGGTTAAAAAGGTCATTGGAACTCCTTTGATGTTAGTGTTATTGGTTTGATGATAACGCTGCCACAACAACCATGCAAATAAATCCCATCTTTACCGCTGCCATGGAAAAGGCATTGCCGTTTACTTATTCATTCTATGTTTTTTTTTTTTTTTTTTGCTTCTAATAGATTTTGATATTAAATTCTCTGTTATTTTTATTTTATATCATTTCTATATATATTTGGAGATGATTGACAATGGTGAGGATGAGAAAGAGTAGTTTTAACAGAAATGGACTGAGAGAGAAAGGAAAGAGAAAAAGTAGAGAATTTAGGTAAAGTAGAAGAGGAAAGGAGAGAAAAGAGGAGATAATTAATGAAGTGTAAGAACAAATCAACTCTACCGTAGGATCTATTATAGATCAATGGTCTAAAAAATGTGTAACTTCTTAAGAGTTACATCGGGTGTAACTTGAACCCATCTCTCTCTCTCTCTCTCTCTCTCTCTCTCTATATATATATATATATATATATATAAAAGATGAAATGTAAAGATATCTGGAAAAAAAAATATGGAAGATAAAATACAATCCAATTGAAGAGTTAAATATCAAAACAAAAGAATTTCTAACTATGAGGAAAGATGGGAGAATGAATATATACTTTCTTTTCTTGTA